>OY754312.1:59620941-59735941 GCA_963573325.1 Astragalus glycyphyllos | reverse complement strand
ATAGGAAGAACTAGAAGATTCCACCTTTGAAAGGCGCCTACACCTAATGGCTTAAGCCGCTGTTCCCATTTTCTCGTTGACCCATCATGCAAAAGGTACGCCGCTAGAGTGAGTGTGCTTTACTAATATAATCTCAAGTAAAGGCTCTAAGCTCCTTCGACTGATTGTTCGCATTGGATCTCAGGTTCTCTATTGGATGGTATGGCTTTAGACATGGAAGACCCTAAAGAGGTTGAGCTTGAAGGCTCTAAACCCCTTAATTCATTATATATAATGAATTATAGCTAAATATATTTAAGAGATTAGACTATGGTAGTAATATTATTTTCATAAGTAAATGGATTTGGAGTTGATCTATGGTTTTCAATAGTTTAAGATTTTAGTTTTCGAAGTATTTAAAGTTTAACTTAATTTAGATTACCAGTATTTTAGTATATTTTATTTAAACTAATTCGGCAACATAAAAGGGGTTATGTAGATAATTTATGTATTGTACTTTCAACTTTGTATTTCACTTTGCGAATATGATTAATTATTTAAACCAACATATTTATATTATTCTTTTATTGGATAATTGATTGAATGTTAGCATTGTGGATTGTATGTGTTTGAGTCAACGATCACACTGTCAAAATTAGATCACGCTCGAGAGCTCACGAGCCGTCCATTTGTTGTGCCAAAGAAATAATTGCAATAGGATATCAGGTACGGGGGAAGGGTTTCTACTCTATATGGGGAATAGGGGATAGGACTAGAATGGTGTTAATTACCGCTAATCCTATATTGCTTGTATTTATTTATTATTTATATTATCTCTTTGATTTGGATGACTGTAATTATTCTGGATGACTGTAATAACTTAAATGTCTGTAGATAATTTAGAGGACTGTAATTATACCGGATGACTGTAATAATTTGAATGTCTATAAATAAAGTGCTCATGGATTAGAATGATAGGTAAGATTAAATGATACGAAGTTTTTAAGTTCCCGATCGATATTTCAACATTTGTCAATGTAGCCAAGTTTGACTTGGAACTGGTAAAGTCCTTAAATGACTTGACGCTCGTGATTGTGGTGATTGTTGGTTTGCGTTAAGCGTATTGTTATCGGAGACTTCTCGCTCAGTGGGCAAGTTATCCTTCGTCGATGATTAACGAGCTAGTTCGTGTTGAAGAATCTTGTCGCAGCATGAGCAAGAACTTGTTGCAGTAAGGACGAGTGATATATTTGTGATTGAGATAGGTTGAAGGAACCTTGTCGCAGTATGGGCAAGGACTCGTCGCAGTATGGACGAGCCGTACCTCAATAGTTGAAATTGTAAAGGAGGAACCTTATCGCAGTATGGGCAAGGACTCGTCTTAGTATGAGCGAGCCGTACCTCAAGGATGGTAAGAATGATAGGTGGGGTGTTAAGCAAACGAGTATGGGAGTAGTGATACAGACGGACACGACCCGGCCTTGCGGGTAGGCCCAGTGGGGGCGTTCCAAGCGGGGCACCACTGGGGCGTTCTATAAAACACGGGGGTAGTACCCTGACTAGACTCTAGCTATTTCCCAAAATGTGAGGGCACTTACATCTGCTTCCCAGAGTTATATGGATCCAGATTTATCGCGGAGTACTGGGTATGATCTTCTCGACAATACACCAAACTGAAGATGACGACAATAGTTGATGAACCACCAAGCACGCGTGGCCTGTTAGTTGGATTCACCGTGGTGGTATTTGCCGTTCGTTGAGGATGATTCTCCCAGTTGATGATTGATCAAGTATGCGAGTTATGTTCGTCGCTTACACTCTTCTGATTTTGTTGTGTCATGTGATCTCATCACTTTTTATGCACAAGCCCTTTGTGGTTCCACTTTGTTACTTTTTGCTGTATAGACTTGTTGTGTTGTCACTCTCTAGGGATTGACTCTTTGATTTTGATTTGATGGGTTGTGATAGTCTTGCTGTTTTAGTTTCGGTCTTATGCTCCTTATATGGTTTGAACGCTCTTTCTCACCCGTGTACCACTTTTTTAGATTGACTTCCAGGTGTCGTTGGAGTAGCAATGCAACGGTGGAGATATGATCACTACGGATCACCGAGCTTGTAGTAGCATACTACGTGTTGTTATTACTTTTTTTTAATTTAATTGGTTAAAAGTTAATTGCTCTGATCAAGTGGCATCAGGATTTGGGTTTGTTTTTTTTAATATTATATTTTTGGGCATTCCTGTTATTGTATTAAAAGAAATGTTATCACTTTATTCTTTAATATTATTATAAGTCACGTTTATACGATTTAAGTAATTGGATGACATCTTTTACTTGCGAAAGTTATTTCGAAAATGAATCAATAATTTTATTCAAAAACAAATTTACTCATTTTCGTACCTTTTCAATTATAATTACTTTCGGGGTAAAGGGTGTCACAGGAACAAGTCATTGGAGCATCAATGTTCTCATCTCCTCCCTCTAGTTTGATCTTTACACTTATTATTTCTATTTCTATGTCTAGCTAAATTTCCCGTTGTTGGGAATGAGGAACGATTTATGAATCTCTTATGTTTTTGAATCAAACCTCTATTATTTGAATGAATGTTATGATTTATGTTTCAATCTCTGTTCTTAATGTTTAGGATGATTTATGATATGTGATTATGAATGAAAATTTGAATTACGTATGCTTGAGAGTTGAAATTTGTTTATCTCTAGTCTAGGAATAGTCATTGGTTTTCAGAATCATAGGATAATTGTTGTTCTTACTGCTTATTTCTTTGTAAGGTCACCTAAGGAATTAATGATTTTTATTAGAAATAAAGCTTCTTTTACCTAAGGAATTGGGATTAGAATATTTATAACAATTTGATCATAGCTCATAATATAAGTTGAATAACATGTTTGATTCGTTAGATATAAGAGTGAAGTAAATTGAAGCTCGTCCCCAACGCTTTTTAATTCATACAAATTCACACTTGTGTTTTTGTTATCCTTAACTTAAAATCACAAAAATATATCTATTGCTTTTCACTTTAATTTCTTGTCAAACAAATCCAAATTAGTCCATTTTCAATATAGAAGTTAAATTGTTAAACTGATAATTAGCTGCAGTCCCTGAGTTCGACACTCAGTCTTTCCATACTATTACTAGCAACGATCAGTATAGTTGCTGTGATCCCATCAATAGCCTCTGATACCCTTGATTTTTTTCCATGAATACAATTTGTCTAACCCTTGCAGACAACCCATTTCTAGACATGAGACTTTATGCCCTGATGAGACTTTCCCCAACTCATAAGGAGTATCACCTCCACAATTTAAAATCATGATTATAATAGACCAATTATAGCTTCATTATTAGTACAGAAAGCTTTTTGTAGTGACTCCTTTTGAAATCTACATATTCTATTATTCAAAGTAATTACTAATTACACTTTTTTTTGAAAAGCAAAGTATCATATATATATATATATATATAGATAGATATAGATAGATAGATAGATAGATAGAAGAACGTTAGGGACACAATTGGTTACACAATACATATGGACTAGGTTCGAGAGACACACAATAACGAGGCAACATGCCACTCATAATACATACAGGATGGTCCTTTCGACCTCTCAAGAAACCAACGCCTTGACAAGGACTTAATCCTAGACACAAGGAACTTTGAATCTGGTGTTTTTGAAGAAAATATACATCCATTCCGCATCTCCCAAAGAAGCCAAACCACAGTGTTCCAGATAAGATTAAGACCACGCTTCGCTCTGGCTCCACGAGCAAAGGCGCAGAACGAAGCAAGGAGAGAGAAGAGGTCAGGCGACAAAGGTAACTGCCACCCCCAACCATCGGAATACCTCATACCAAACCTTGTGAGCGAAAGGGCACCGCAAGAACAAATGGATGGCCGATTCCTGAGGGTCACCACAAATGACACAAGAGGCAAGTGCTACATTAGAAATAACCCAGCGACGAAGAAGATTCATCCGTGTAGGAACCCGATCCAGAAGCAACTTCTAAGAGAACGCAGTCACCTTCGAAGGCGCAAGGCTCCTCCACAACCTACCCAAACCCGACACCTGATCATCTGAGAATCCCACGATAGTAGAGAAGTCCTGTGAAAGCACATCATAGGCTGACTTAACCGAGTACACAATGGAATCATCACTCAACCAAAACCAAAAGTCATCTCCCGAAGTAATAGCCAACGTGTGAAGCAAACCCAATAGTTCCTCAACCAATCCCTCCTCCCAAACAAATAACCACCTCCTCCAAGTCAAGCTCCATATCCAATCCCCATCAACCACACTCCCAAACTCCGAAACCCTACCATCCTGGTGACATGATAAGAGGAATAGCCTCGGGAAGGCCCTGCAAAGAGGGTGTGCCCCTACCCAAGTGTCATGCCAAAAGGAGGTCGAGCGGCCATTACCCACCCTTCTAACCACTCTATCACCCAACCAGTCACCAACCTTCGACATACCAGAACCTAGGAGACATAGATCTTTCCACCAAGGCGATGCAAAGCTTGGAGGAGAGATAGACGCTAGCACCGTGGTCGACAAGACACCAACCCCATACACCTCAAGAATCCTACGCCACAAGGAAGGATCCCCAACCAAAAGCCGCCACCGCCACTTCCCCAACAGGCTAAGGTTAAAGGCCCGAAGATCTCTCACCCCAAGACCACCACCACTCTTAGGCTTACACACCTCCGACCACCGCACCCACGGAATCTTACTTCTATCCGAACACCCACCCCTCAAGAACTTCCTCTGAATCCGCACCACTTTCTTCCACACCCCCACCGGCATTTTGAAGTAAGAAAGATAGAAGATAGGAATACTGTTTAGGACTGAATTAAGGAGAACCATCCGGCCCCCAAAAGAAATAAACTTGTTCTTCCATGAAAGAAGCCGACCCCGCAGAATAGAAATCAATGGCTCCCATGTAGCCACCCTACGGGGGTTAGCCCCTACCGGAAGGCCCAAATACTTAAAAGGAACTGAACCACATTTACAATGAAGGACTGATGACAACCTATAATGGATGCCCTTAAAATAAATAAATCAAGCATAACAAGGAAAAGTGGGCATTGTTGAAAATAAAGCATATGTCTTGTTTTGGCAATATCTCAAGATCTAGAAGTCCGATTGGTGCGTTTCTTGATGCGTTGGAAAGATAAGAAAGATTTCTACATCTTTTATTCAATACATTATATCAGATTCGGTTACCAATATGGTGAAAAACAGGCTGGATGTCAAGGACGAATATTGGTGAAGATTTCAATATTTTTATTTTAATTTATGTAATAGAAAGAGGAAACCTTTGGCTTGCATGCCTTGGTGACTCTTTAGATACTTTTAGTGCTTTCTGAATATCCACTTAGAAATGCTTTTTAATTAGTCACTTAGTTAAGGTATTTATAAGCAACTAAGTAAAGATAGTTAAGACTATCATTAGGAATAATGTCACTTAGAAGTGACCTTTTGTTTACATCTCCATGCTGCCCAAAAAGTCTATATATATGTGCCTATCTAGAATGAAGAGATCAGATTTGAATTATGAATGAAAATTGAGTTTCCTCCATTTGTGAGAGCTTCCCTTGTGTTCTTGGGTAAAAGAACCAAATCCGATCTTATCAAGGCAACTTGTGGCGATCAAAATACATGACTTATAACTCACTTTCTCATCCATTTCTTGAGTGTGGCGTCAATATCCTTCTCTAAACCTCCAATTCAACGCAGCGTCTAACTTCTCACCTTCTTCGATTTTTCGAACCTTGAAGAAGCGTTCGCTTTTGGTTTCCCAACCGGTTGCATCGTCGCCGTTGAACACCGGAAGACCAATCTTACGCAGCCTCCGTTCCCCTTCACCGTTGTTTCCACTGTTATCCCCTTTCTCCCTTCGTTTCGGGTCACTGTTGCATCAAAGACACACTTAGAGTAAGTGTACTCTGTCGCAGAAGTAGTATAAAAAATATCGTCTCCACAGGGATTAATTAATAAGTACCAAACTATTTAAGATTAATTATTATTTAGACGAACGAGTGTTTGGTTGTATTAGAAAGTAAAATAAGACGAAGTAAATAGCAATAATTAAAATTGAGAAGTTCGATCAATGGAGAGAAGCCAAGGGTCTCGGTTTCACTTGTTAGCTTCGATTCCTCCATGTCTAATTCTACCTGAATTCCCTTATTTTATTCAATTACCAATCCCTTTACTAAAACTATTAATCCATTTGTTCATTTGTGATTAATATTCTTTTTCCTAAATTAACCCTAGTTTCGTCATGCTAGAATTTAAATTTAAGAAAAACATAAAGTACAAAAAGGTTAAATGATTGGAAGACTAAATTAAAGTTTGGTCATTCATTAATTATAGTCTCAATTATCCTATAGGTCCACCAACTAGTTGTAGTACGGTCGCTAATCAACTAATTGATTATTATCATGCAAAGGGTTGTCATAGGATAATATTAATTGAAATAAAAATTGGGAATTCAAAATATAAATTAAAGGCAAAATTACACCAGGGGACCTTTAACTTATTTATTTGTAACAAGTTGGCCCTTTAAGTTTCTTTTGTAACAAATAGGCCCTTTAAGTTATCCGACGTTGACACCGTTGGCCCTTTTAGTAAAATGTAATATCGTTCATTACATCAAAATACACCAAAATATGTTTGTTTGCATCAAAATACATAAGCTAGAGTAGTCACAATATATAAAGTAGCATTACATCAAAATATATAGGCTAGAGAAATCATTAAAAGGGCCTATTTGTTAAAAAAAAACTTAAAGGTCCAATTTGTTACAAATAAATAACTTAAAGGTCCTCTAGTATAATTTTGCCTAAATTAAACCATAAAAAGGTCTCTAATTAAGCAAAATCCACCTAAGACCCTAGAAGAGGATTTAGCTATTCATAGTGTTCAAGAACAATGAAACAAAATTAAATGCCATGAATTACAGAAGATGAAAATAATCCTAAAAGATCATGAATTGAGTCTTTTTTCTACTCCAGAGCTCTCTCACGATGTGTACCAAAAACTATCTGCGTTGCTGTGTGTGAGTCAAATTCTTCAAATTCTCCTCTCTCGATTTCCGTGCGCAGCTTTTTTATCTTTTTTTCTTCTTCTCTCACTTGCGTCAGGTTTCTCTTTTCTTCCTTGTGCACTATGCTGCCTTTTGTTAATTCATGCGTGCCTTCTAATTGACAAGGCTTCCCCCTTTTATATTGCCCACTCCCCTAGGGTTCCGTGCCAGCCTTTCTTTTCTTTCTTTCCACAGCACTCACGTGCCTTCCTACTAAAACTGCGCCTCCTTCTTAATTCTTCTCTCTAGGTTAATGTCCATTGGATTCAACCATGGGTCCTCTTTATATAATTTCTTTTAGGCTGGTTACATGACCTTTGCCTTCTAATGCTTTATGTTTTGGATCCTTTTTTTTTCTTCCTTGCATAAATGTGAGTTTTGGGTTATTGAATTTTGCAACTTAAATTCATGCTCTAGTTAAGTGAAGCCCACACATATATAATATATAGTAGCTTTAAATTGAACTTCATTCTTTTTATTTTTATTTTTCATTCCTGCAAATCATAAAGCAAATTAAATTAGTAATTTGTATAGTTGGTAATAATTGCTCTAAAAAAATGTTTTAAAATTATCTCTAAAAATGCATTAAATTGGAGTTTATCAGTCACCGGGTCCCAAGTGACCCGAATTCGCAATTTGCATTGTCGCAAGGAATTTCTCCATGCGAGCTAGGGTTTCGTCGATACGACGCTGATTGCGCGCCTTAGATTCTTGAAATCTTCGCTCCAGTTCTTCAATTCTGGGATCCATCGTGGTTGAATTGGGTTTCTTGTGCACCATGAATACTCCGAAGATCGAATTGTTTTGATACCAGTTGATAGAATCAACTGATACGAGAGGGAAGGTTAATTTGTTATTGAATTCAGAGAATCAATCAGTTAGGGTCAACAATCATTTCTGGTTTTCAGTTCGAGATTGAACTATCTATAACAATGATTTTGCCCTATTTATACAACTCTGTTTATTCCTTTCTGCATTGTTACAAAAATACCCTTCCCCTAAAAAGTATTTAAGTCTCTATTCTTCCTATAGTAGACCTTCTTAACAAAAGGCCTGCTATCACTTCCCTTTTCCTATAGTTTCCCCACCTCAAAAGGAGTATTACCTTTTAGTTGCGGACCACAATTTAAAATCATGATTATAATAGACCAATCATAACTTCATTATTAGTACAGAAAGCTTTTTGTAGTGACTCCTTTTGAAATCTACATATTCTATTATTCAAAGTAATTACTAATTACACTTGACTTCACTTAATCTATGCCACAGGAATATCATTCTATATTCAAATTTGTACTAAATAAAACATTATGCAATGCAGGAACGACATAGCACTTCTTCTAGCTTGATTATCATCTTTAACTTTCTAATTTTCTTTCCTATATCCAAATTTATTTTTTACCAAAGGTTTCATTTACCTAGTTCCAAACTTTCAAGAAACTCTCCATCTTTATCTTCATACTTGCATGAGCTCGAGCTTCAGCTTGAGCAGAACTCTCTTTACCAGTTCTTCGATTGTGTGTGGCTGCTTCCTCCCTTTTTAATTGTTTGTTGAAAGAGTTTGCAGCAGTGAAAACATTTGCAGGCCTTTCCCACCCTCCTCCAAATACACCATACCCATCTTTTGGCTGTGGCTTTATCAGGAACTCAAGCACATCCAATTCTTCAGTATCAACCCAATGTATGCAATTAACTGGGCAAGACTCAACTGACACCTGAGATTTTCTCGTTCCATCAATCAATAATATATACATAGTAAATAACTCAATTGTTTTTCTAAACTCATCACAGTACAATACCTCAATATTTTGGTCCATGTCTCCAAATTGAACTTTAACTCGGGCACATGCTTGAGCTTCATCCATGATGAATGTATTGCTTGCATGATGAACACACTCCCTACATCCTGATAACATGACACTAATTAGTTTGAAGAAGTTGATTAATGAAATAAAGTTTTCAGAGTACCTATGCATTTATTTTCATCAATAAACAAAGCCTGGGATCTCAAAGGTCCTTTCCATATGCTGTAACCCAAAGAAGTGTTGTTTTCCCCAAATCTTAGTCTCATCTGACCTATGGATTCATCATATTCTCTCCTTAGTTCTTCTACCATCAGCACTTCATAAGCCTCATTTAGCATTAGAGTATACTTATGACCCTAAAATAGATATTATATATTGTTAATAGTTCAATCTTCATATATCATGAAGTCAACTAGACTAGAGATTGACTAGTTTTGGCCATCAGTGAAGTGAAGTCACCTTTTGGCCAACAATATCCGGGTGATGTTTCTTTTGCAGCTTCCGGTAAGCTTCTTTTATTTCATTGGAATTTGAATCTACAGAAACTCCAAGCAGTTTATAGTAGTTTTTTTCAACTACTATGGGTTTCTCCCATGATGTTCTTTTACAACATCTTACTACAGCTCCTTTCTGTCTCAATCTTCAAAAACATGTTTGATAAGTATTAAAATTCTTAAGATAGAGGTGGTGCCTTACATGTTGGAATATTTTATTCCAATATCATAAATAATGGGCATATATTCTTTATTAATTATATTAGCTATTTATCAATTAGGAGCTTTGATTGATATGTGATCAAAATAAGTAAAAGGCTATATTGGATTTCTAATTATATAATTAATTAATTAATTATTATTGATATGGGCCCAATATGAGTGGATGTCAGTGATAGCCCATTAGAGGGATAATGGGAACCCTAATAGACTGTCACACTATAAGTAGGCTATGGTCCCCAATATACCGGACTAACCGCAACACACACGTTTACTCTCCTCTCCCCATCTGAAGAGAGTCTAAGGCATTAGGAGTCCCGGTTGAGGAAGAACCATAAAGCCGACGAGTAGCTGTTGCTCGTTTATCACTCACTCCTTCTTCTCAGGATCCGTTCTCCACTTCTTTGCTATGGATCCAGGTATTTATCTAATCCTTGATATATCAACATGTCGTACATCCTAAGGTCGTCAAGATCATGGTTTTGTTCTTGATTATATAGAAGCATGCTCCTATGTTTTTTGTCTTCCGCAATAGTGTATTCATGCTTATATTATTAATTCCAACAACTGGTATCAGAGCACACGTCTTCTATGTTGATTTATTGGGATTACAGCTTTTGGTTCTACTGTATCATGTCTTTTGTGTTCTTCTGTTTTGTTTCAAAATTCTCCAATATTCTCATATATTATTCGACTTCCATGCGTATAGGCGTCGATCACATGAATACAATTTTTAGATCGATTATTACACAAAAAGGGGGATTTTTTTTTAACGTAAAAGTTTTCAGAAATTGAAAGCATCGTTCTTTTTTATTTTAAAAGGAAAGGATTGTCATGATTGAGGATAGAATATTTTGTTGCATTCACAATTATTATTCACGATCACGATTGATTCATTCTGATTCCTGATTATATTCACTCAATGTATTTTGTTGAATTGGATATATTATGTTTGATTGCTTTAATTGTTATTCAATCATATTTTATAATATTATTATATCAATTCAATGCTCCTTCCTGATTATATTATGTTTTTTGTCTATCACCTTTTGGCCAACAATATCCGGGTGATGTTTCTTTTGCAGCTTCCGGTAAGCTTCTTTTATTTCATTGGAATTTGAATCTACAGAAACTCCAAGCAGTTTATAGTAGTTTTTTTCATCTACTATGGGTTTCTCCCATGATGTTCTTTTACAACATCTTACTACAGCTCCTTTCTGTCTCAATCTTCAAAAACATGTTTGATAAGTATTAAAATTCTTAAGATAGAGGTGGTGCCTTACATACATAGAAATAACTAAAATTAATTAATTAATTAATTAGTTAATTGTTAATATGTTAATAATACCTTGATATGGGGTTTGTTGAAACTCGGATGGCCATGTACATGTAATTGAGAAGTCTTTGACCAGCTAACAGGGACTACAGCCAACGTACTCATATTGTGTTCGTGGACAATCTATGTACAGAGAGTCTTCTTCTAATCCGTTGTTGAAAGAAAATGAAGATATTTTTCTTGAGTTGAAAATGAAAGAGAACGAGATATTTTTCATTGATACTGCATTTGTATTTTAGAGTTGGTCCCACTAGAAAATAAAAAAGTTTGATTACATTAACAACTAATGTCTCGGGCCGGGACCCGGTACAGTGAACCACTCGAGTCACTCGTTGGGCGGCATAAGACACGATGTAACTCGGTCGGTGTGACCCATCTTTGACTTTTCTTTTGACCAAACCCGGCTTTGGCTTCGTCATCCCGTTTTTTGCCAAAATGAATTATGCCGAGAAACTTATAAAAATGAAAGCGTGGGTCACACCGACCGAGGGTTTACATCATGTAGTTCATTTTGATTATCCCTAAGAAAGTTTCTTATACATATACAAAAATTACTTTTATTTTTCGCTACCTCGTAAAAAATAGGCTAGCTCCTAGACATGGCAACAAAACCCATACCCGTGGGGACCCGCCCAAACCCACCCTGATTTGACGGGTTTTCCCCCGCTTTGACTGGGTTTGGGTTTTCCCCGAAATCAAAATATGGGGACGGGGTGGGGAATGGGGACATAAGTCCCCGCCCCGGATGTATGAAATTACATTATTACTCATCTTAAATTAGAAACCCTCAAAGAGCTAACCCTAAATTGCTTTGTTACTTACTGTTGCGTCCCCTAAATTTTCAATGAACAATGATGTAATTTGTATTTGGTTATGTTGTTGTTTTAATAATTTGGATTATCGGTTAATTTAGAACATTGATATTTTCTCTATATGTTGTCTTGCATTTGTTTTATGTTATTATGTTAAATTTTGGGTTCAGGGTGGGTTTGGGTGTGGGATAATTTGTGGGTTTGGGGCTGGTTTGAGTTTGGAATAAGTAAAAACTATTTTTTTATTTAATAAATTGATTTTTCCGTCGGGACGGGGTTGGGGCGGGGATCCCCGAACCCATTGGGTACGTGGATGGGGATCAATAATTCATCCCCGTTGGGTTTGGGTAGGGGAACGGGGAACTATATGGGATTCGGGGATGGAGATGGGGAATGTAAAACCCGTCCCCGCCTCGCCCCATTGCCATGCCTCTCCGCCACTATATATATATATATATATATATATATATATATATATATATAATATCCAATATTTTGTATCCCAATCCGTAGTTATTAGACATTTTTTAGGTATGTTAATTTTTTTATAGCTATGTGGTGTATGAATTTATACACAGCATGTATTTTTTTATTAGTTTTTAGAAGTCGCACAGGTTATGCGGGCTGACCAGGGACCTGGCGGTTTTATGAGTTAAGATCCATTCAAGCACTTATTGTGTCAAGTAAGAGAGAGAGAGAGAGATGCAATAGAATAATAGATGCAATAAATGTTATTATATTTTTGTACGTGTCACTCTCTTTCCTACTTGACAAACTAAGAACTTGAGAGGATCCTGATACGGTTTTAATAACTATGACTGTTAACACCCAAAAATAATTAAGCCGTGGGTCGAGGTAGGCCACTAGACAAAATCTTAGGAGATGTTTACTGAAAGAATGAACTCAAGAGAGGCCCTCAAGGAAAATCACAAGGTAAACTCCCTGAGGAAGGCGTAAGCCCGAGGGATAGTAAACGAGGCCGAGGGAGAGTATAGCCTCAGCCTATAGAGTACCACGACCATGATGGATCGAGTGCCTAGGTTCATGGCTACTGTTCGAGGACAAGGGTCAGCCGAGGAATTGAATGGCCGAGGTAGAGCAGGCTTGCTTGGAAGGCAAGCTAGAAAGGGCACGTGGACAGAACGTAGGACTAGTTGAAGATCAAGCGAAGGAGAGAAGCCTTGAAAAGCGGAGCGAGGGAGTTTTTCCCCACTAACTGTGCTAGTGGGATTGTGGGTATTTACTACGCCTCTTTAGGGCTTAGGAGTAGTGATAGGCGTTAATCTTTAATTGATCCAACGGTAGACAAGGGTTGACTCGGATAGTGGCCGATGAGGGACTATGTATATAAATAGGAAGAGGAATAATTGTAAAAGGACACACATCAATACAACAATTCAATTTTTTTCCAGTTTATCTTCTTTTATCGCACTTTACTTTTATCTTTATGCATTAGGCGAGTAGATAATCCAACCCTTGCGTCCCATTCTCTCAACCCGATCCTTTCTAGAGGAGTCAGGAAACCCACAGTCGAGGAGCAGAGTTCCCTCCTTGTCACAATTGCTTGAGGAGCAAAGGAATCAAACACTGTCCAAACCTTTGCCCGATCCCACGGCTAGGACCAAAGAGTTTGACGACAACAAAAATTGGCACGCCTGGTGGCACGTTTGATTCACTTGGCACAGGTTATTGTTGGCGTATGCACCTCCGCTCTGGCAGGAACCTAAGTATGGAGCCACCTTCGACGTAAAAAAGAAATAGAACTGCCCCCAGAACCAAGAACACGGAGCCAATAGGTGCTTCGGGGACAGCCACCCCAGCGGTTAATGTTGATTCAAATGAACTGTCCCCCCCAGCGGTGATGACCACGTCGTTTATCCAGCAGCAAATCGACATGGGGATACATGACATTATGTACCAAGTGTCCCAACAAATGGCTTACATAGTTAAACCTATGGTGCACAATGAGGTGCAACAAGCCAAGGAAGCGGGACAAAGGCGTGCTACGCAAGCTAGCAGCACAATGAATTACGATTTCCCCAGCCAATCACAGGGAGGACAGGAGGCGCGAATCAGACCCTGCCATACACCAACCCTGTTGGACCTCAGTAGGCATCTTCCTATACCCCAATGGGAAGCATGCAACCATGTCCACCGAGTGAGAGTTTGACTTGGCCTCAGCAGGCGTTCTCTCATTAGGTAAATCATATTCATGTAATTCCTTAGTCTAGTAATTTTGCCACTACCAACACTAGGGGGCAGTTTAAGGCGAATATCACTAATACGGCTTCTCTTCAGCTGGGACAAGTGCAATTGTCAAAAGGATGCTCAAGGTAGCAGACTTGGTGGGTCTGCCACAAGGACCATCCTATGGGTGTTCTGTCGCTGCTCTACCCAGTCTACGTAGGGGGGCAAGCCTTCGCCCCGAAAACGAGGATTGGCAGGACAGGTGGGTATTGCCCGAGTTAGCAGCCATGGGTCCAGAGCCCACCTGGCTCGACAAACCCGTCTCCTAGTCAGCCGTACTTTGGAGCACTAAGTACCTACCGGACGAGTTCCTATTTATAGACGAAGATGAATGTGGCCCCGGTCGAGCATCCATGGAACCAGTTTCCACCTCTTCGAGGCACTCAGAAATCTGTACCAGGAACTGACTTTGTTAACCTGGCTCATGTAGTGCTTGGGCAGCCATGGACAGACAGTCAACCTCAGGTACCACCGCAACCAGGGGCACAACGTCCCCCAGATACAATGTGGCAACCAACGCCTCTGCTCGAGAGACCATCGGGGCCCCAATTCCTAGACCCTAATTTGATAACAGGCACCATTAAGAAGTTCTTCGGTGTGCAGTTGAAGCCACTGGACAGGCTAGTGTACATGAAGTCTTACCCCGAATGGGTGGATAGATTGGTGCCTCTGCCCAGAGGTTTTAATACCCCTCACTTTGCCACACTTTTTGGAGATGATGGCAAGTCTACAATGAAGCACTTCAGCCAATTCATGCCCCAATGTGGAGAAGGTAACCATAATGACTATCACAAGCTGTAGTTGTTCCCCTTGTCTCTGACAGGGACTGCCTTCTCATGGTATTCTTCACTCCCACTTGATTCTATACAGACCTAGGTAGACATGGAAAGGTGCCTCCATGACAGATTTTGTTGGCTGTAGCCTGAAGTTACCGGAGCCCATCTCATGAATCTACGGCAGAAGGTGGACGAGGATGTGACTGACTTCATTGAAAGATTCAGAAAGATAGTCGGAAAGTGCTCAGTACCTTCCCAGATTCCCAACTTACTTCCATGGCCATCTCTAAGATGCTCCTTCAATTGAAGGAGAAGCTTCTGGGACAAGCTTGTAGTGACCTCAGTGGCCTGGCCCCTAGGAGAGTTCAGTGATAACTCTCATTTATGATAGTTATTAAATGTTTTTCAAGACTAAATCATTGCAAGTTCTTAAGCATAGTGTTAAATTATGGTTGTAAATAGTGTGTTTTGATAGAGTCTAAGGTGAAACCCTGGATTTGTTTTGATTGGTACTATGGTGCCTATTGTGTGCTTTGATGTGTGTATTTTATTGCTGTAGCATTAGATTTTGCAACACCTTCAAATTGCGAAAGATGAGAGAGAAAGTGAATAGGCGTTGATTTCAAAGTAAAGGATAGCTGGCAAAAAGGATTGTGCTCGTGTGTGCGTGCCTCAGCAGAATATTCTATGGTGTGACCTATTCTTGGGCACATTGTACCTTTGGACACATGTAAGGACAAAAAGCGCCTCTTATTTAGGGTTTCTCCTAGGATCATGTACCCCTTGGATATAAAAAGGCCGCCCTTCGTCCTCATTCACTACGCTTGGCTGAAAGGAGAAAGTCTAGACATAGCTTTCTCCATTTTTGAACCAAGTCACATCTTGTTACCAAAAAGATACTATTGCTGCGACCATTGCTGCAGCATCACTGGAGCTTCATTTTCTTGGTAGATTTCTACGGTGAAGAGCTAGATTTGCATCTCCATCATTCCTTTTTGGAGTTCCTCTTCGGTTTTACCATCTTAGTATAATTTCTCACCTTGAATTTGTAGTAAGACTTTAACAACTTTGTTTAAATTATTTCTTTTGTGTTGTACTCTCAATATGAGCTAAATACTCATAGTTGAGATGTTAGATCTGATGTAATGGATTTATGATTTTATTAATGAAGTAAGTTTGATGTTAAGAATTTTATCTTGTGTATGATAATATTTCCATCTTAGATTAGGAATGACCAACTAATCTCTAATAGCATTTATGAATTTCGAAATGGTTTATAAATTTAACTCACAAGATAATATGGATTGTGTTCATTAAAAGACATTTTAGTGCTCCTTGCTTAAACCCTAGACATAGGAGGGCGAAATCCATAAGGTGAATACTGTGGGTGCCCTAGCAGCCTAGGAAGTACTTATTTAGGGTTTAGATATAAACTCTTGTAAGGAAATCCTAGTGTGAAGTATTTGAAAGAATACGTCTATTGTTGCGGCATTAAGCTTACCATTAATACATCATGATGAAGTTACTGAAGTAAAGCATCTCAACTTGTTCTCATCTCTGATCTTATTACCTATTTACCTTTTTACTGTTGTGAATGATACCAAACATTAATTTGTGTCTTTACTTTTGTTACCATCACTAATTTGTTAATCAAATTAAACACACTTTGAGCATTAATCCTCGTGGGAACGAATCTTATTTCTACTTTAATACTTGTTGGACAGTGTACACTTGCACTACTTTATTTTACACAACAAGTTTTTGGTGCCGTTGCCGGGGATTAATTAGTTCATTATATTGTTTAATTAATTAGCAAGTTAGTGCTTTTTGTTTCTAATTTTTGGTGCTCTATTTCTGTTTTTACAGTATTAGATTGCTACAGCATCTGGTGCTGCAGCATATGCACATGCGCAGTTCACCAGAATTTCAATTGCATCCTGAGATAGAAAGATTGTTTAGGGCATTGAGAAGGGAACAAGATCAATCAGGACTTATTTCATTGGGTAGAGTTGTTACTATGGCTACACCAACACCTCCTCAACATGGAGGATCTCAACTTGGAGCCCCACCTCCTAGCAACCACAACACAGAAAGAAACACCAACCATGGTCTAGGAACAATAGTTGCAACAGAGCAACCTAGGCAACCCTTTCATGTGCAACAAGTCTTGAATGAAACCGTCATAGGCATGGCTAATGACAGGGACAGACCTATGAGGGATTATCCTATTTTGGACCCTCAAACTATGCAAACCAGCATAGTTAGGCCTGAACTTGCCACAACTCATTTTGAATTTAAGCCTATGATGTTTCAAATGCATCAAACAATTGGGCAATTTGGTGGAGGACCAACTAAGGACCCACATTTGCATTTGAAACAATTTGTAGAAGTTTGTAGTAATTTCATTCTCCCTGGTGTGACTGATGATGCTTTTAAACTTAAACTTTTTCCATATTCCTTGAAGGATAGAGCTAAGGTTTGGTTGAATTCCTTAGAACCTAACTCTATCACTACTTGGAATGAGATGGCTGAAAAATTTATGACAAAATACTTCCCACCTATCGAGAATGCCAGGATGAGAACTGAAATTACATCTTTTAGACAAATTGAATTTGAAACATTGTTTGAAGCATGAGAAAGATTTAAAGAGTTGCTAAGAAAATGTCCTCACAATGGGTTGCCTGTGGTTGTTCAAATAGAGACATTTTACAATGGACTCAATATCAGGCTCAAGGAGCTGCAATCAAGAACTTGGAGAATCAAATTGGTCAAATAGCTACTGGTCTCACCCAAAGACCTAGTGGATCTTTGCCATCTACTACTAAACCATCATCTTCAAAGGGGAAAGAGACTTGCAAGGCTATATCTTTGAGGAGTGGGAAGGACTTGAATGGACCATCTACTGATCCCAGAGATGCTGCCAAAACTAAAGAAAAAAATCAAAAAAATGAGAGAAAAAATGCAACAGATGTTGACACAGTTGATGCTGCAGCATCTGATGCTGCATCAGTTCCATCACTAGTTGCTGATCAAGCTGTACCATCTCCTCCCTTTCCTCAAAGGTTGAAGAAGGCTCAACAAGACAAGCAATTTGGCAAATTTCTAGAGGTGCTAAAACAACTCCACATCAATGTTCCTCTAGTAGAAGCACTTCAACAAATGCCCAATTATGCAAAGTTCATGAAGGATGTGCTTACTAAGAGGAGGAGACTTGGAGAATTTGAGACATTGGCTATGACAGAGGAATGTAGTATGATCATGCAAAGCAAGCTTCCAAGCAAGTTGAAGGATCCAGGCAGTTTCACTATTCCATGTTCAATTGGTGAAACCTATACTGGCAGAGCTCTTTATGACTTAGGTGCAAGCATCAATTTGATGAAATTTGTTTTCACTCAACTGGGTATAGGGGTTGCTAGACCTACAACTGTCACTCTCCAACTTGCAGATAGATCTATTGCATATCCAGAAGGAATCATTGAAGATGTCTTGATAAAGGTAGATAAATTTGTATTTCTTACTGACTTTGTGATTTTAGATTTTGATGCATATAAGGAGGTACCTATAATTCTTGGAAGACCTTTCTTGGCTACTGGCAAGAGTCTAATTGATGTTCAAAAAGGAGAATTAACTATGAGAGTCAATGATCAAGAGATAAAATTCAATGTAATGAATGCTCTAAAGTTTCCTGACCAAGGAAATGAGGAGTGTTCCTTTGTGGTTTCTCTTGATACCGTTGTTCAGAAACACTTCCACAAGCAGAATGACCATTTAGTCAAAGCTCTGACTGAATATGAAAAAGAAGAACTTGTGGAAGAAGGGGTGATACATAATGAGGCTACTGTGAAGGAAATCTGGACTAGACAATATGAATCTTTGGAGTTGGAAGATTCAAGCCTCAAGAAAAATGTTCCCTCAGTTGAAAAGCCTCCCATTCTTGAGCTTAAAGAGTTGCCCAAACACCTTAAATATGCCTATTTAGGGGAAAATGATACCCTACTTGTGATTATTGCTTCTAACCTCTCTAAAAGTCGGGAATATGATCTCATTACTACCTTAAAGAGGCATAAGAAGGCTATTGGGTGGCAAATGACTGACATCAAGGGGATTAGTCCTACCATCTGCATGCACAGAATCATTCTTGATGAAAGTTCTAAGAATAGCATTGAAGGGCAGAGGAGACTAAATCCTATCATGAAGGAGGTTGTTAAAAAGGAGATTATCAAGTGGTTTGATGCTGGCATTGTGTATCCTATATCAGATAGTGCATGGGTGAGTCCTGTGCAGTGTGTTCCTTAGAAAGGAAGGGTCACAATGGTAGCCAATAGCCACAAGGAAAGATCATTTTCCCCTTACCATTCATAGACCAAATGCTTGATAGACTTGCTGGCAAGGAGTTCTATTATTTCTTCGATGGTTACTCTGGCTACAATCAAATAGCCATAATGCCTGAAGATCAACAGAAGACTACTTTTGCATGCCCCTATGGTACTTTTGCCTTTAGAAGAATGCCATTTGGGCTATGTAATGCACCAGCTACTTTCCAAAGGTGTATGATGTCCATTTTCTTTGAATTTATTGAAAAATATTTGGAGATATTCATGGATGATTTCTCTGTCTTTGAGGAAACATTCCAAATTTTCCTAGATAATTTGGAAGAGATTTTTGAGAAATGTGAAGAAACCAACTTGGTATTGAATTGGGAGAAATGTCACTTGATGGTCAAGAGGGTATTGTGTTGGGACATAAGATCTCTAAAAAGGACATTGAAGTTGATAAAGCTAAAGTTGAGGTCATTGAGAAAATGCCTCCTCCAACTAGTGTGAAGGGTGTAAGAAGTTTTCTGGGGCATGCAGGGTTCTATAGAAGATTCATCAAAGATTTCTCTAAGATTTCAAAGTCTTTGTGTCAATTCCTGCAGCATGACACTCCTTTTGTCTTTGATGAAGCCTGTGCTGCAACATTTCAGAAACAGAAGAATGCTTTAGTTACTGCACCTGTGATTGTGACTCTAGTTGGTCAAAGCCCTTTGAGCTTATGTGTGATGCTAGTGATTTTGCCATAGGTGCTATCCTTGGCCAAAGGTATGATAAAGTCTTTTATTCTATTTATTATGCTAGCAAAACACTAGTTGATGCTCAATTAAATTACACCACCACTGAAAAGGAACTATTAGCTGTGGTTTTTGCATTTGATAAATTTAAATCATACTTGGTTGGCACTAAAGTAATTGTTTTCACTGATCATTCCGCCATTAAGTATTGGATTGCAAAGAAAGATGCAAAGCCTAGGTTAATAAGATGGGTTCTCCTCCTCCAAGAATTTGATCTTGAAATTAAAGATAAAAAGGGGGTGGAGAACCAAGTTGCTGAACATTAGTCTAGATTGGAAGGTGATAGTGCAGGTAATCATAGTGGAGAAATCAAGGAGTGTTTTCCTGATGAATAATTGCTAGCTATTGATGTGGTAGCATCTGATGCTGCAGCACCTTGGTACGCAGACATTGTCAACTTTCTAGTCATTAAGGTGGTGCCATGTGACATGAATTACCAACAGAGGAAGAGGTTCTTTCATCTTGTCAAGCAATACTTCTGGGATGAACCCTTTCTCTATAAAAAATGCCCTGACCAGCTGTTCAAAATATGTGTGGCTGATAAAGAGCAAAATCAAGTGCTGCAGCAATGCCATGCTGCACCATATGCAGGACATTTTTGAGGAATGAGAACTGCTGCTAAAGTGTTACAATTTGGTCACTATTGGCCTACTATTTTCAGGGATGCCCAGGAATTGGTGAAGAAGTGTGATAATTATCAAAGGACAGGGAATATCTCAAGTAAACATGAAATGCCATTAACCAACATTTTAGAGGTTGAACTTTTTGATGTTTGGGGTATGGATTTTATGGGACCCTTTCCTCCTTCCTTTAGTAATTTGTACATCCTTGTTGCTGTAGACTATGTGTCTAAATGGGTGGAGGCAGTTGCTTTGCCCAATAATGATGCTAAGTCTGCTAGCAAATTTTTGCACAAGAATATCTTTACAAGTTTTGGAACTCCAAGGGCTATTATCAGGGATGAATGATCTCATTTCTGTAACAAGCTTATTGAGAACCTTTTGGCTAAGTATGGGGTTAAGCATAAGATTGCAACTGCATATCATCCCCAAACTAGTGCCCAAGCAGAATTATCAAACATAGAGATCAAAAGAGTGCTTGAGAAGATGGTAGGACCTGTTAGGAAGGATTGGGCTATTCATCTAGATGATGCTTTGTGGGCCTACAGAACTGCTTTTAAAACTCCACTGGGCATGTCTCATTATAGAATTGTACATGGCAAGGCGTGTCATCTTCCTTTGGAACTTCAATACAAATCTCATTGGGCAATCAAAAAGCTCAATTTTGATCATGAGAAGGCAGGGGCAGCCAGGCTATTACAGTTGAATGAATTGGAGGAAATGAGGCAGTTTGTTTATAAGAATGCTGAATTGTACAAGGCAAAGACCAAGGTCTGGCATGATAAGAAAATTCAGAAAAGGGAGCTAGTGGAAGGTGGTCAAGTGTTGCTGCTCAACTCAAGACTCAAGTTGTTCCCTGGGAAACTCAAGTCTAGGTGGTCTGGGCCATTCAAGTTAGTAAAGGTGTATCCTCATGGTGCTGTGGATCTCTATGATGAAGCTACAAAATCAACCTTCAAGGTCAATGGTCAAAGGGTGAAGCAATACTTTGGAGAACTTGTGGTGAGGAGCAAGATCACCACAGAACTGAAGGACCTCTAGCATAAGAGGGAAGTCTGGCTGAGGACTCTTAAACCAAGCGCTACTGGGAGGCAGCCAAGAGTTTTAACTAATAAATTAGATGTTGTTTGTGTTTTGCAGGAATTGAAATTTTTAGTGTTCTTAAGTTTGAGGGTGTGGTAGCAGTTGATGTTGCAACATTGCTTCCAGCAACGTTGCTGCAGCAGTAAGTGGTAATTGTAAAAAAAATGAAAAAGGCAGTTGATTTTTTCAAAAAGCTGATGCGTTGTCATTAACCCGTCTAATCTGTCATGCAACCGTCCCATCATTGAATCTTCACCACACATGTAACCCAAGAACCAACGGCTATCTCAATTAATAACCGCACCAAAACTTCCCATAACCGTCCCACTCACCATATAACCACCCACTCTCACCCATCTCTCACCATTCTCACCGTCGCCTGCAAGCCAGTTCCAAAATACCTAAACACTTCAATCTCCATTGCACCGACATTTGAAAAACTCACCCAATTTCCTTGTCCATCTGAAAATTGTATTGTAGTCACAATGGCAAGAACAAAGGTCAATTCAACCAAAACCTCTGGAAAACGCCAATCAACAACTGGGCGTGGTGAATCGAGTCAGGCTGGTCGAAAGAATGTCAAGGCACATGAGGCTGAAGATAAGGAGAAGTTTCAGAGCATGAATTTCTGGGCAAAGAGGGGTTTTGCGCTGCAAAATGCCCCTGATGCGTTGACAGCTGTTGTGAAAGCATTAGGATGGGATCAGTTTGTTCAACATCCCACATCATTTCTCCCTGCCGTGGTTCGAGAATTTTATGAAGGAATCATGCCTCCAAAGGATGGGAAACCACAATTTGTCTCCATGGTCAGAAGTGTCCCTGTCAAGTTTGATTCAAGAACCATCAATGAATGTCGTGGCTTGGACTACAATGGTCTTACCTTCACTAAGAACTTCATTAACTGGGGTAAGAAAGAAATGGATGTCGTGAAGAAGGCCATTGCCATTACTGGTACACCATGGGAGAAATCTGGAAGCAATGAGTTCAAGGTCAGAAGGAGCAATTTGAAGCATGATGCCATGGTATGGTTTAATTTTATCAAACACTCAATACTGCCTACTTCTCACATGACAAATGTAGAAAAAGAAAGATTGATGCTGATTGATGCTATTCTGGGGGGAAAGATGTTGACATAGGGAGACTAATCAGTAGGGAGATATTGGTTTGTAAGGGGAAGACAGCAGGGTATCGATTCTACCCATGCCTCATCACTAACATGTGTGTCAAGGCAGGGGTGGAAATACCAAGGAAAGAACAGAAAGGTTAACCACTGGCAGCATTCCTTACTGTGTTGAAGTCAAAGCCTCAGACTGCTGCAGCATCTGGTGCAAGCACCATGCTGCCACAATTTATGCTGCAACAGTGTGCTGCTTGGGAATTTCTGAGGAGACAACATGACTGGCTGGTGGCTGTCTTTGCTGCAAACTTGAAGGAAGTCTCTGGTATAGAACCCCCAGTGTTTCTAGAATGGATCCTTGATGAAGAGGTAATTGATGAAGGGTTGTTTGAAGATGAAGCAAATGTAAATGTTGAAGAGGTGTTGTTAGTTGAAAAGAAGAGGAAGAGATCTGAGATAAAGAGAGGAAAGAAGGTGATAGTTGAAGAAGCAGAAGATGTGCTGAGAACAGATGATGATGAATCCCTAAGTGAGGGACAAAAAAAGAAAACAAGGAAATCTTGGCTCACGTAAACAGAGAAAATGATGAGGAGGATGATGACTCTGTGCAAGATGAAGGAAATGGCAAGGAAGGAGAGCCTGATTGGGATGACTTCACTGACATTGAGATGGATCCACCACCAACACAAAGCATACCCACACAAGCCACAACATCCACCACGATTACAGCCATCATTACACCCATCATTCAACCCACTCCAGAAATACCTACCCAGCAAATCCCAGAGCCATAAAAACAAACATCACCTCCGCCATGTCCCAATCAAGAAACCCAAACAAAAAAACCTAAATCAGTGTCTATAGATGTTGCTGCTGTAACTGCTGCAGCAACTGATGTTGTTGCTTCTGAAATTGAAGCTGCTGCCACACCCACAAAGAAATTAAGGAGCAAGCGCATGACTAAAAAGAGGAAGCTTGTGGGAGTGCCAAAAGAGGAAGAACTCGATGCTGCAGGGGTCATTGAAAAGGAGGATGAGCAAACCCAAGCCATAATTGCTGCTGTGGTGAAAGACATTGAAGATGCTGTAGCCGCTGATGCTGCAGCAATTGAGGAGCATGAGAGAGCTGAGGCGGAAAGAATTGCAAGAGAAGCCTTAGAACTTGTAACTGCATCAGTGACTGCCCAAAAGAAGGCAGGAGTTTCTGATGCTGGTACTGTTGTTGCAGATATAGTGCCAGTGCGGCAGCAATCCAATGCTGCAGCAACAGAAACCTCTGATGCTGTCACAAGTCCTAAGCCCAAGAAACAGAAGGTTTATACGCCAAGGCCAAAGAGAGGAGGTGCCACCGAATCAAGCCCAAGAATAAAACCAGGAGCCTCTGCAGCTTAAACTCTTTTAGTTCATGTTTTTATTTCTTGTCTTTAGTTGTTTATGTTGAAAATAATCCTGTTGAGTGCTTTTTTTCTGTTATAGCACTCAACAGTTGTGTTAGTTGTTTAATTTCTATTTTAAGAGTAGTTTCAGTTAAATAGGCCTCCCTTAGAATGCATGAGCAGTGGGGACACTGTTGGGTCTTAAGTTGGGGGGGAGGTCCTATGATCTTATGTACTTTGATAGCTGGTTAGTTAATCAGTTGAATAAATTTTTAAATTTAGATGCCCAGTTGAGCAAAACTTAGTGATGAAATTGGTAAGGAAGAGTGATTAGTGCCCTGTTTGACAAAGTGAACTAAAACTATTCTTGTTCCCACACTTCAACATGAACTCAGTTAGGAACTTAGTGAGTTAGAAATGATCTGAAACTAAGGTAGATGTTGGTTGACCTAGGGAATTGCCAAGCTTTTACTAAAAACTTAGGGTAGCAAAAGACACTAAGTTTGGGGGTTCTCTGAGATATATTAAGGCAAAGCATAATGAATCTAATCAGGTCATCTGCACATAGTTTTAGGAATCATAATGTAAGGTACAATGTTATAAAGTGCCAAGGTTGTGTAATAAGTGAAATATGCTGTATATTGCCCATTTATCAAAAGCAAAAAGAAAAAGAAAAACAAACAAGAAAAAGAAAAAGGAAAAGAAAGAAAAGAGGGAAATAAGCTGCCTTTTCTCGCTAAGTAGGGAGGCCAATTTGTGGTGACACACCTTGGTTTCAGTCGAAAGGATGAGTTGGTAGTTAGGTTGGTCATGAAGTAGGGAGGCCAATTTGTGGTGTCATACTTTGGTTTCAGTCGAAATAAGTGGCCAACCTGTGAGAAAAGTGAGGATGGAATAAGGGCATTACAGCATAGTAGCAATCAAAGCCTGTTCATAGAATCATTGTTAGTTGCAATTGTTCCAGCACTGTTGAGTCAAGTTTGTAATGAGTGCACTGACCTGGAAATTCTGAATGCTTATTCAAAGACCTTTGTAATGCTTATTCTCCCATTCTGTGCTGAATTGTTAGTCTACCCTTATTTTTGAAAAATTCTTGGCATTTCCAAAAGAAAACCTCTCTAGTTTTAGCTAAGTGAAAATTTTGAAGCTTGCTACGGTCTGAACTGAGAAAAGTGTCACACACATACTTTTGAGCAAGAATAATTTAAGGAACTTGTAATTCAGAAGGCTTCCAATTGAGTGACCAATCTGAAAGTAATGCTTAACTTGATTTTCTTTCTAGGTGTTGTTTGTTTGAATCAACTGTTTAGCTGCTTGTTATTGATGTACTTGTCTTTGTCAAGTGTCATTGCTTGAGGACAAGTAATGGTTCAAGTTTGGGGGTGTGATAACTCTCATTTATGATAGTTATTACATGTTTTTCAAGACTAAATCATTGCAAGTTCTTAAGCATAGTGTTAAATTATGGTTGTAAATAGTGTGTTTTGATAGAGTCTATGGTGAAACCCTGGATTTGTTTTGATTGGTACTATGGTGCCTATTGTGTGCTTTGATGTGTGTATTTTATTGCTGCAGCATTAGATGTCGCAACACCTTCAAATTGCGAAAGATGAGAGAGGAAGTGAATAGGCGCTGATTTTAAAGTAAAGGACAGCTGGCAAAAAGGATTGTGCTCGTGTGTGCGTGCCTTAGCAGAATATTCTATGGTGTGACCTATTCTTGGGCACATTGTACCTTTGGACACATGTAAGGACAAAGAGCGCTTCTCATTTAGGGTTTCTCCAAGGATCATGTGCCCCTTGGATATAAAAAGGCTGCCCTTCGTCCTCATTCAGTACGCTTGGCTGAAAGGAGAAAGTCTAGATATAGCTTTCTCCATTTTTGATCCAAGTCACCTCTTGTTACCAAAAAGATACGATTGCTGGGATCATTGCTGCAGCATCATTGGAGCTTCATTTTCTTGGTAGATTTCTACGGTGAAGAGCTGGATTTGCATCTCCATCATTCCTTTTTGGAGTTCCTCTTCGATTTTACCATCTTAGTACAATTTCTCACTTTGAATTTGTAGTATGTCTTTAACAACTTTTTTAATCTTTTGTGTCTTTACTTTTGTTACCATCACTAATTTGTTAATCAAACTAAACACACTTTGACCATTATTCCTCATGTAAACGAATCTTATTTCTACTTTACTACTTGTTGGACAGTGTACACTTGCACTACTTTATTTTACACAACATTCAGATCAAGCAATTCATACAAGAGAGAAAAAGGAAGAGAGGCACTGGGGGTCGAGGACCTCAGTTAGTATCAGTGGTTGATGCAGCAGATGACTCAGATTATGATGAGTCAGCCGATTACACGGCAGACATCTTGGTGGCTGAGATAGCAAAGGAAAGGCTTACCTATGTCCCGCCCTTTAACCTGCCAAAGGAAAGGAGAAGGATGAGGTTGAGAGCAAGGTTGAGTATTCCTTTGATATATCTATGGCCAACCAGATCTTCGACTACATATTGAAAGACAGGCAGATCAAGCTCCTCGACGACCATAAGATACCCACTCTCGAGGAAATAAAGGGGAAGAAATATTGTAAGTGGCATGACTCATTCAATCATACCACTTCTAAATGTATTTTCTTCCGTCGAACCATTCAGGAAGCTATTAGGAAGGAGATGTTCAAGATGGCTGACAAGGGGGCATCAGAGATGATTGTTGACACTGACCCTTTCCCCAGCATGAACATCAATATGGTCTCCTTCTCAGGAAGCGACCGTGGGAAAGGAAAGAAGAAGTATGTGTGGGTCCCTAAACAGGAGCTTCCCCCATAAAAGAAATTATCAGTCTTTGACCGTTTTGGGTCACCCCTAAAGGATCTACGGTGGCTTAGTGCGTGGCTCTCTTGCAAGAAAAACTTCAGGTAGGAGGGTCGAGTCAGCGTCAAGAACTCGAAATGAAGCTCCCAAGGTCGGGGAAGCTTGTCCATGACCTCAAGGAGTTGCATTTATCCAAGCTAAACCTTGAGAGGCACGCACCTCGGCCTAAAGATTTAAGGGAAAGGCTTCAGTACCTCCCGCCTAGGGGGCATGATTGGTCTGCTGATGAACCCATCAGACAAACCACCACACCAAATCCAGGACAAAAGGTCCACCCTAGGGAGGAGCGAAGGGTAGCCTACGTCACTATAGCACAAGACTCAACATCTATGGATATCACTATCCTGATTGACCATGAGTTGAGGGCTACCAGAACCGTGAGACCACCCACGGAGGGTGCCACAAGATCAATGGCTGACACAAGCAGCAGTAGAAGCACCAGCCCCCAGAGTGGCCTCCAAATCACGCTCGCAGAAGAGGAGGCTGAGGGAAAGGGCTTTCCATAGAATGAGGGAGACACTCCAGATGCTCACCTCGGCCAGAGAAGGGAATACCCCGACCATCCCCGTAGCTCCTGTGGCCACGATGCTGGAATAGGCCTTCCCAAAACCGGCCGAGGACACAGCGCCAAGCAGCAGACCTTTGTGGTAATCGTCTCTAAGGTACCCACTGATAAAGAGGAAGGGTCCAACACCATGATAGGGGTGATGGATGCAGTTAATAGCCCTCTCACTGAAGCAATTATAGAATGTCTATATGGTCCTCACAATCCCAGACAGCCTCAGCCAACTGGTGCAGCCCCCGTTGGAGGAACCATGGCTGAAGAATAAATTGCAAAAGATGACCTCTTGGGGGAAGACGAAGAAAACCCCTTCGGTTCATTGGATTTTGATGGGAATTCCCTAACGGGATCAATACTAGACGATATAATGAACGGAGAAGATGGGGAATTCTGTGTTGACATAGGAATGGTGGGTCTCCTACCACCAGAGTTCTACGGAAACATAGACCAGCCGACAGCCCTAGAGAGATATGTCTTTATTGAGGAAGCCGAATGGGCTGCCTTGACAGGGCTCGAGGGACCAGTTACAGAAGGAATGTTGTTTGAGAAACCTACAGCAGACATTACCAGACATTTGAAGCCTCACGACATCAAAGCCCATCTGAATGGGAAGCTATTTAACTGAGTCATTGTGGATAGTGGTTGTGACACCCTTTACCCAGAAAGCAATTATAAAAGAAAATGTACGAAAAGTAAATAAAATCTCTCCCGCATCACGACTGTAGAAGACCACTCCAACGACACCTGAAACTCAATCTAGAAAAGTGGTGCACGGGTGAGAAAGAGCGTCCAAACCATATAAGGAATATAAGACCGAAACTAAAACAGCAGAAACTACCACAATCCATCAAATCAATATCGAACAACCAATACATAAAGAGAGACAAACCAAACATGTTCATACTGCAACATGTTGCAAAGTGAAGCCACAGAAGGCTCGTACATAAAAAGCGATGAGATCATCACCAATTGCATACTCAGTCAATCATCAATGAGATCATCATCCTCAATCTGGCATACGGTAGAACACCACAACAGTGAATACCACGAACATGCCACGTGTGCTCAGTCGATCATCAACTAATGTCGTTGTTGCACCCCGAAAAAAATCCAGTTTGGACCTTTCATCGTACAACGTGAAAATTTGTGAAGCCGCCATCAACATTTTTTATTTAGGGACCAAAACATTGAAAAAGGGTCCTTTTTAAGGCGGGGTGGTCCTTTGAGAACTAGAGATGTAGGTTCGGGGGTCGGTTAGGTGTGGGGAAGGTATTAGCATCCCACACCTCCTTTCTACCGAAAGGAAACCTTTAACTTGATGTGCGGTTTTGACAGAGTTGATTTGAAACAATTCGTTCTACTTCTTTTTTATTTGAGAAAAGTGTTTTTGAAAACGGGGGAAAAGAAGAATCTTTTTATTATTTTTTAAAAGTGTGCTTGACGGGATGTGACCCGCTCCTACGTATCTCCCGGTGCGATGGAGAATTCAAAGCTTACGTAGTTCTCTTTAGTCGAGAAACTTTGTGTTGGTGTTTTTTATTGTAGGGGTTTTCGGTCCTAGACTGTACAGTCCACTAGACCTAGAACAAAGACAACCCCGCCTGTATAGACGACGTGCCCCCTACTTATTGAAAATGTTTTTTTGATTAAGGAAGAAAAAGATTTGTTGTGAGGTTGGTTGCTTTTATTTGGCAAGTATCTTAGGCTCGCCTGAACTGTACAGCTCGCTAACCCTAAGACGCTAACCAATACCGGATGTACATCCGACTCAATTCCTTACTCATTTTTTTTGAAATAGGGTTCAAGTTGTTAATTACTTGTTTTAATTCTCATAAGTATCCCAAGATGTTTGAGCTGTACAGCTCCGATCTTAGGACGCTAGACAACACCGGCCGTACGTCCGACTTGCCTCCTTATGAGTTTTCAAAAAGGTTTATTGTTGATCTTAGAAAGAATTTGATTGTCTTATGAAAACAATTTAAGAAAAGATTGAGTTTGGAAAAAGCTTTAGAAAATGATTGATTTGAAGAAAGGAGAAGGGAGTTTGAGGGTGACATTGGTCACAAAAGATTTGTTGGGATGGCGTGGCATCCAAAAGGAAAAGAAAGTAGAACATTCAATCAATTTCCAAGTCAAGAACCAAAGTGCAACATTTAACAAATTGCAAGCAAAGCAATCAACAATGTAAGCATAAGCATAAACATTACCAATTACAACATTTGAGCACAAGAATGACACTTAGTCATCAACATCTAATGGCATGCATATGTAAGATCAACAATAGGCACACAAAGAGATCATACAAAAGTTCAATTCAATTAGGTGTCAACACAAGATAAAGCACAAGGTTGAATCCCTTTTAGTAATCCTTGACGCTTGAGACAATGCACAAGTTCATAAGTGTCTAGTCCTTTTACCAAATCATCAACATTAAAGCATAACATTGACCTAGAAAGAACATCACATTTGCAAGACCAAAAGTGACCAAAAGAGGGCATTAACAAGTCATTTTTGTAACCAAAATTGATTAATCAAGTTAGAAAACTAGCATTTGCATTTTCAAGCAAGAATTGCACAAAGAAAATTGAATCATCTTAGGCAATCCTCATCACTTAAAGTGAAGTGCACTAAGCACAAGTGAGAGTCCTCTTGCCAATCCTCAACATAGAATAACTTTGCAAACAAGTTACTAACAAGCAAACCAAAGTTTACAATCAAAGCACAAGGTTGTGTTGAATCATCTTAGGCAATCCTCAACACTTAAAGTGAAGTGCACAAAGACACAAGTGTGAGTCTTCTTGCCAATCATCAACATATAACAATTTGCAAGCAAGATACAATCAATTAGCAACAATATTTTGCAATCAAAACATCAAATCAATTGCGTTGAATCATTTTAGTCAATCCTCAACACTTAAAGTTAAGTGCGCAAAGGCACAAGTGTGAGTCCTCTTGCCAATCATCAACATATAACAATTTGCAAGCAAGATACAATCAATTAGCAACAATATTTTGCAATCAAAACATCAAATCAATTGCGTTGAATCATTTTAGTCAATCCTCAACACTTAAAGTTAAGTGCGCAAAGGCACAAGTGTGAGTCCTCTTGCCAATCATCAACATAACAATGACTTGCAAGCAAGATACCATCTATTAACATCAAAATAACTTGAGAAAACGTTTTTGATCACAATTGCAAACCCATTTCACAAGAAAATTAACAAACCCTAATTCTAATCATGATTTGCGAAGCATCACATCATTTTATTCAACAAAAATGCAAGATCATAGTGAAAACAACATAAATCACAATTTATTCAAGGGTGAGAAGCATCTCAAGCACCCAAACCTCCCACAGTGTTTGTCAAAATGCTTGAGACACCTCTCACCAACAACAATCAACAAATCAACAATATAACAACACAAAAATGCATGAATATGGTAGGATGCAAAATTAGAAACATGATATCTACATTTTGATGTAAAAAAGTTGAAGATGATGCTAGGTTTTAAGAAGTTTACCTCAAATCCAAGCTAAGGAATGACTAATATGAAGAACAAGACCACAAATCAACTTGAATCTTCACCAAACTTCAATGAAACCCACGAAATGCTTGCTTAAAAATGCCCTTTGATGATGCAAGCTTGAATTAAATTAGGAGAGAAGGAAGATATATGAAGTAGGAATGGAAATGAGGTGAGAAAATGGTGATTTGGTGAAGGAGAAGTGAAGAATTGATGGAGGAAGAAGGTGGTATGATTTCGGCCAAGAGAGGGAATTAGGAGAGGGAGTTGTGTGCTAGGGTTGTGTGAGTGAAAATGAGGCCAAAAGTTGTGAGAGGTAAGGTTAATAGGGTATTTATAGAATGCATCTAGGTTTGAGGGTATTTAGGTCAATATGCACTAGTTGTGCTCTAGGATTTGATTTTAATTTTGAATCAAAGGCTAGGATTGAGGCTCACATGGATTGAGGACATTGAGAAAACACAAAATGAGAGAATAGAGAGGGTGAAATTCGGCCAAGAGGTAGTGGGAGTGGTCACCAAGTTTTGCTAGTTGTCATCTTGTACTATTGTACTATTATATGACCATTCCATTATCCCTTCATTTTTGATTATTCTTCTTAGGATAATTGTACAAAAATACACCCAATTTAGGCCACATACTAGGAACCTTAGGAATATGCCATTTTATGAGATCACCATGACCAAAAATATCATAAAAACCTCATCTTGAAATTTTTGTAGAATATTCCCTATTGATCCTTTTTGAAATTTTGTGCACAATGTATGCATGCATGCGCATACATACATACATGACCAAAAATGTTTTGCCTCAAATAAATTTCTCTAAAATTGCACAATGATTCTTGATGAGAAATTATCTTATTTTTGACAATGACCAAAATACCCTTTTGCCCTAAAAACCTTGTTTTTTAACAACAAATGCATTTCCACTCTAACAATGAATTTAAAAGCCCTAGAATGACTTTTAAAACCCAAAAATGCATGCACAATGCTCTTCACTCTTCAAAATAAAACCACACTTCTCAATTTATTTATTTTTTGCGGAAAATTAGGGTTTTAAACCTAGGCGGACAAAATTAGGGTATGACAGCTGCCCCTCTTTATTTGGATTTTACCAAGGAATATGAATTGGCCGAAACATATTCTGAGGCAAGATAGAAATAAAGAATTCAGAAATAATACTAATTTTGTCTACTTAGAGAAACCTGAATTTTCCTTTTCTTTTTTCTCTTTTTTTTTGTTTCCTTTCTTTGATCTCTCTTCTTTTGAGAGAGAGAGAGTCAACACTTGTCGCGTCGACGAGAAAGCAGTAAATTGCGTAAAGCAGTAAATGAAAGCAGTAAAAGGGAAGTGCCGTAAATTGGGGAATTCGGAGGTTGCCTAAAACCTTTTAACGGACTCTCGTCGAGTTCGAGCTCTGGGGGTGGCCTTTTCGAGCGGCCGATCAATATCAGGTCCGGAACTGATATGATCAATGGATCTACTCTATGCCTTAGGTTGACACAATTAATCCGATGGACTTAACGAAGTCTGTAGGATCTGCCGCGCGCTCGTACGCGACGTTGTGATCTGTGGAAGGAGTTCACTAACTCTGTGGGAGTTTACTAACTCTGTGCTGATGGAGTTCACTAACTCGGTGCCATGATGATTTTCTGAAAATGAGATTTCGGGGACCCATTGGTCCAAAGTAACTGACTTTTTGAAGATTTTGGGGCTTAACGAGTCCAAAGCAACTGAGTTTCTTTTTGAAAATTGGGAAGCTTTGAATGATGCATGGAATGCAGGCTCTTGATGCTGGGATGCACATGGATGCAATGAATGTTTTTAATTTTCTTTTAGCATAGGGACTTTAGGATTCTTGAGTGATCAATTCAAGCGTCCTATCGTGACGACTATGACTATTTATTAAGAATGCCTCTTTTTGTTTTGAAAACTGATTTGATGTTTGATGTGATGATGATAAATGCTATGGAATGTCTGTGTTCTTTTGCTTTTATTGTGATGAATGTGGATGATGCGAATGTAATGCTTTGAATAACATGAAATGCCTACATGCATGAGGAGGATGAATGATTGGAGTATTTAAACATTTTTGTAAACATTTTTATGATGATGAGACGCGAGACTTTGAATGCAAGGAATTGAGATGGCTATGGACCATTCTTTGGAAAAACTAGATTTGATTCAAACTCTGGTGTTCTCAAGGTTTTTATTAACAAGCTCATTTATTTTCCTTTCCATTTCCATGATGACTGAACTTTAAACACCACATGATCAATTTGTATTCTCTCTCTGAAGCATTGACTAGTAAGTATGCATAAGAGTGCAGATGTGGACGAGTGAGTCAGCTAACTTGGGATTGGTTTAGGACAGTGAGTTGAGAGACTGCCCCGACAGGAATTTATGGATGTGAATGACTTTAGGGAGAACTCTGCTCATTTGAGCGGGAGTGAACAGTTATGGAAATGCCCCACTTTAGAATGACAATTTCAAATGGGTTCTTTGAGTGGGTTTGTGAAAGGGGATGAAGTTATGGTACTGGTTATGAACTGAGGGTGGTATATGAATGGGATGGACAATGAACAAACTTTCCCAAGACCAGAGTGGGTGGGTGGTGAAGAGAATGCCCCAACTTTTGGATCTGAGTGGTGTTCTCAGTGCAAATCTTTGGTTCTCTATGAATGTCTTGACTTTTGGCATGAAAGAAGCCTCACTTGGTGATCACTAAACCTTGTTTTAATCTTTGGTGCAAATCTTTTCCTTTGGGCCTGAGACATGAGGACCATCTAGGGTAATAGCAATGCCAGAGCCGTGCATAAGTTTGCTTGCCATTTGAAGTGATTGTGCCCGCGTTTGTTTTTTGCCAATTCATTTATTTGAGGGATCCCCTCTTTTCTGTGATTTTCAGAAATTTCGCAATAATTGTAATGCTTTTTGACTCATGCACAGGTTTCACAATTCAGTATCATCAATCATAAAAACATTTATTTTAAAACAAAGAGACAGAATAAGTGAAGATAAAAGACACGAAAAGCAAACACATGGATGAAAAAGTTGAATTCTTATTGTTATGGAAACTGGACGTGCAGAAGGTCACGCCAATTGAAAGTACATTGAAAAATATTTAAACTGGAAAAATACAAGAAAAAGGGGAAGCAGATCTTGTGTTTTTTCTTTTGAAGTAACGATGCCAATCGTCCATACTCATGACCTTGATCACCCCTTTGTCCAAACTTTTGGGAGTGCTGATTGCCTTTTTCATGTCAAGTCCAAGTTTTCTGACCCTAATTTTTGCCTGGATCGCCCTTTGCGGGTTTTCAATCCACCGGGTCGCTCTGGTTTTGCCCAGGCCGCCCTTTGCGGGTTTTCAACTTAGCGAGCTGATTCTTACTTGGCTCATCTTTCTCTTTTTTCTTTTATTTCTTTAGGCATACTCCTTTCTGACTGTATCTGAATTTACTGGAAACTGGGGTTTTCTTTTCTTGCATCCCATTTTGCGAGAATTAAAGGCCCCTCCGGAGAATAAGTTCTTCGTCTTCATGATACTGGGTTCATCTCCATGGGAATCCCTTTGCAGGTTCATGATCTTTTTGAGCATTGAGTCTTCTTTGAAATTGTTGAAGATGAGCTTTCTTCGGTTTGAGCTTTCTCATAATCTTCTTCTGACATAAGACAAATGTACTTTGGTTTGATAAGGCTCAATGAAAGTATTACTTCCATCATATGGGGTTTGTCCCTGTTAGAGTGTAAAACGAAGCCTGATTTCCATGAAGGTCATCATCGTCCTTGATATCCTTTGTCGATTGTCTCTAACTGCCCCATTTTTAGGGTGGCGTAGGGAGGGATCATGATGCTTGACCTGGAGTCTTCATACTGTCATTTGTGACTACCTTAGCTTGGAAAGCTGCGCAACAGACCGAACTTTGGTAATTACAGACTTTGTTATAATGGCAAGTGTCTTATGTCAGAAGGGTGATTTACACAAACTTGTTGATTCATTGCTCTTTATCATGGCGTCAATCCTCTCCTTTGCTCAAATTGATCATGTCACTTGATTCCTCATGAGGACGGACCACTTTGTTCTCTTATTCTTGCACAACAGCTTGATTGCAAATCTGATGGTGGAGTCTGAGGAATGACTGAGGGTTTGTGGAGGGCGGGATGACGACGTCGAGGTAGTGTTTGCGGTTTTATGAAAGGAGAGATGTATAGGAATGATGAAGTGTTTGAAGGTTTATGGAAGAAAGGGTGGTCATACACAACAAGGTGTAGGAAGGTTCATTGAGACAAGGATCTCTTACGCTTTATGGCCAAATGTATCAGCTCACAACTTATATTTCTTTCGTCTCTTTTTCCCTTGTTTTTTTTCATTTTTGGGATTTTCATTTTTTTGAATCTGTTCTTTTTTGTTTCATTTTTTATGATTTTTTCCTTTTTTGCTTTTGAGTTGAGTGAGCTGATAAAAGTGATACACTATTTTTGGATATTTGAAGTGATCCTTGTCTGGGGTGATTGGACAGATAATGGCAATGAAACCCCTGCAGCGGTTGGAGGATGCTTGATTGGGTTCTGGTATTAACTGGGGTGACAGGAGGTTCAGAGGGAGGAGCAAATGAGATGGGTTGATTTTGTAGAAGGGCCACTGGTAGTGAGGAAGATGGCGATGGCAGGCATTTGGTTATGAATTTTTTTTGTGATGGGGTACTTGTAATGGGAAATGGGAAAGTTGGTTGATCTGAGGAAGGGAAAGGGTTTGGTCGCGAAAGAGGTTCGCTTGTAACATTTGTTTGGTTTCCTCAGCATTGCTCCACTTTGCTTGAACTTGTGCTTTGACTTCATTGCCCAACCTAGTTGTGGCATCATGAATTTCTACAGCCTTAGCCAATTCTTCACTTATTAACTCCGAAGAAACATCCCAGTTGTCTTCAGCCTCTCTCTCAGTTTGGTTAATCAGGTAATCAGAGTCACAATATGAACCATTGGCGTCGTTGTTTTCAAAGATTATTTTCATTTATTATTATTTTTGATCCGCGTTGGGAGGAATTGAAAAGCAAATAACAGACACATGACAAAATGAAAGAAAGAAATTTTATTGAGGAATTCAAAATAACATTTTATTGATGATGATACTAAAAGGAAACATGTGTGCCCTTATTGAAATATCCTAAGGCCTTGGGCAGAGCCAAAGGATTGCATTACAGAAAATTGTTTTGAACTGAAAAACTACATGAAAATCAACAATCACTCATAAATGCTATGAAATGCATGACAAAGACACAAATGTTTTGATGATGCCGCTTTCACCACTTCAACCCTCTTCAACAACTGCTATCCTTGCTTAATAGTCCACAGACCCTGAGAACTTGATCCTTCCCCCCTTCTCAAAAGTTAACTGCTTGGAATCAATGAAGCCCTGAACCAAACTTTTCAAAAGATAGCAATTTTCAGCAGAATGCCCAATTGCCCCAGCATGGAGCTCGCAAGTGGCTTTTGGATTGTACCCGCTTGGGAATGGAGGTTGAACTGATCTCATCTTGTGAGGAGTGATCCATCCATGACTGATTAGATAGCTGCATAGGTCGGCGTATGACACGGGGATGAGGTTGTATTGTGGTGACCTTCTTTTGCCCGCCACAACACTGGTTTCTCCACTCTCCTTCACAGTCAAGCCATTAACATTGCTGTCATTGAAATTCAAATGTTTGGAGTCGATTAGATCCTGGACCGCATGTTTCAATGCTTTACAATCTTCCACAGAATGTCCCACTCCCCCTGCATGAAATTTGCACGTAGCTTCTGGGTCATAGCTCCTCGGGAAAGGAGGCTGAACGGGTTTCATGGAGCGGATGGAAATTAGGTCATGACTGACAAGATGGTCAAACAGGTCTGAGTAGGACATTGGAATTGGATCGAAATCCTCATGCTTCCTTCTCACATAATTTTGTGTTTTCTGGCTTTTTCTGATTTGAATGGAGGAGTGCAGGACTTGAGGGAGGATTTCGGGACTATAGGAGACATCCCCGGATCCTGCTATGGGAGTAGCTTCGGTTGAACTGTAGGCAGTTTTTCCTTTCTTTGCTCCATTCTCCAAACTTTCCCCAGCAAGGACCAAGTCTTTGAAGCTTGAAGAGGCACTCTCAACTAACTTGTCATAATACAGTGGCGGTGGAGTGTTCATGAATATGCCGACCATCTCCTTCTCAAGAAGAGACGGTTTCGCCTGTGCTGCCAAATGTCTCCACCGCAGGGCGTACTCTCTGAATGTTTCTTTGTTTCTTTGTGCCATATTTTGCAAATGTGCCTTGTTGGGAGCTTTGCCAATATTGTAGTGGAACCGCTCCAGGAAAGCATTAGCTAACTCTCTCCAACACCTAGTGTGAGTATGTTCTTGCATGTACCAGATTAAAGCTTCCCCAGCCAAACTTTCTCGGAAGTAGTAGGTCAACAACTTGTCATCTTTTGTGAGTGGGAACATTTCTGTACAGTATGCGGCCGCGTGATTAACAGGACAAGTCATTCCTTCGAACTTACCAATGTTAGGCACCTTGAATATGGGAGAGGGAATCATATTAAGGGCCAGACCTGGATCGTGTACCTCCATGGCTTCTTCAATTGCTTTCGGCCGTTCTTCTGACCCTTGGTACTTGTCTCTTGCTTGAGGAGCTGCAGCCGGGTGACCTTGAGGACCACTACCCACACTGAGATGATAACCCTTGTATTGAGCGGCATGAGCAGGATGGTTGACCCCGGATCCCGGAGGAGGAATAGCAGTCACAGTTTCAGCGGGTCCCGAAGTAGGAAGGATGGTTGCAGTCCCACCAGGGTTTACAACAGCAGCAGCTTCAGTAGTGATCCCGTTTTTCACGGCTTGCAGGATATCCATCATTTCAGTCATTTGCATTCCCATCGCCTCGACTTTAGCATTTAATGCCCGATTCTCTTGGACTAATACCTGATTCTCTTGGACTAGCTGTTTGAGAACTTCCATAACAAGATCATCTGGGCCCGAATTGCCAGAATTCTCAATCTCTGGGTTTCATTGATTGTGTTGACTCTGATTACCCTGAACCTGGCCTGGATCACCCTGATTTGATTCGCCTTGATTTGTTGCCATGTTTCTTGCTAGAGAATAAATCCAACTTGCCATTCCTTCTGTTTAGCAGAGCACACGACATAAGCACAAGAACGAATGACTGAACAAATGCATGCACATTTTTAGACTTGCACCAAAGAAAAGCAATCTTAACAAGGTAATTAAGTGATTACAAAATTGCCCTCTTGTATGGAGGATTTAAACCAAAAGTCAAGTGTGTACTAATGCGGGGAGAGTATGTACTTTATGGGTGGATGGGGCGGGATCAAACTTGGATGGAGAATGATGATAAGGGAAGGAAACTGACAGACTCAAACAAGAGAAACTGCACATGGCATGCACGCCCACTAGAAGAATGCTTCGTAGAGAGTTAACATTGGTTAAAACCTGATGGAAATTTTTTTTTTGATGAACTGTTTCAGTCTTTTATCATAGAATGGATGAGATGCAATGCCTTTTTTGAAGAAAATGCAAATGAACTGTTGATTTGAAAAACTGAGTGCCTTGGAACATCTTGAGTTTGCAAATAAGTAAGGGTAAACTTTTTCAACAGATTATTTTGCAAAAGCGTCTCGTCTCTCATCACAACTTTTTTATTTGGTTTATGCAATGTATGAATGAACAAATCATGATAAGCAAATGCATGAAAAATGACCACTTGAAAAGTGTAATTATTCTAAAGGAGATTTTTTTTGTTTGTTTTTGATGCAAGATGAAATACGAAACTCCAATGCATTTTTGGATGATGCAAGATGCAAGAATGATATTTTTTCAAAATGATTTTTATTCTTTAGAGGCACGGCAAGATCTGAAATACCAATGCCCCTTTTTGCGAAAATGATGACGTGAGGCAACCAATTGTCGTTACTCTGAGTAACTTGCATGAAACATTGAGTGGATCCTGACTCAATACTTCACGCAATATACTGAAATGCTTCGACATTTGGTTGACTCCACTTATTCACTTTATTTGAAAACAAACTGCGCCTGATTGGGTCAAAGTGCCCCGATATCGTAGAGTATCATCTCAAATTTGTAGTGCACAAACAAATTTGAGATATTACCCTTCATCATTCAAAGATGCACTTCTACCCATGGAACGATTGCATAAGGAATTTCTCTTATTTCATTTCATTTCATTTTTTTTTGGAAAATGATTTAGAAAATAATTTTAAAAATGATTTGAAGATGCAAGTGATTTATTGAATTTTTTTTTATAGAAAAAGGTGCTTTATTTGGGGAAAAAGGTTTTTAGAAAAAGGTGCTTGACGGGTATGACCCGCTCCTACGTATCCCCATTGTGATGAGGAATCAAAGCTACGTAGTTCTTCTTCGTCTTTTTTCTGAAATAATGCTTATGAGGTTAATGAAATGATGCATAAATGCTACATTGGCTCGACGCCCACATTATTTGATGAAGGTTTTTGTACATGATTATGGATGACTGAAATGCTTATGCTATGCAGATGATAATTGTTTTTTTCGTTTTCATTTTTCTTATGCAATGAAATGAAATGCATGATACTCGCAATTATTTTTAAAATGCACGAGAGACGTGATTTTTATTAAATGAAACTATATGCAAAATGAGAGGTTCACATATTTATATGCAAGGGAAAATAACAATGCACGAGAGATGTTTCTAAAAAATGTTTTTTTTTATATGCGAGAAAGTGCATGATACTCGCAATTTTTAATGCATGAAAAATCGTGATCTTCACTGGATGAAGATGTATGCAAAAGGAAATGAGTAAAAAAATTATTTACAATGCAAAGGCTTTCAAAAGCCGGAAATTCACACATTTTTTTTTGATAATTTTTTTTCGGTTTATTTGCAAAAATATTTTATTTAGCATGGATGCAGGGGTATGAAGCTCCTTTGTGTCCTACCAAGGTTTCTTAGAGACAGGATCTATGGCTATTTCTACGGGTACACACTTCAAGGTTAGCACTAAAAGAAGGACCCTAAATAAGGCTCCTAGAGCCAACGACCTCATCTGAGACCACCGATCACAGGGCCGTACGTCCAAGTGATGGTATCATCAAACAAAGCCAAACTCTAGGTGAAGTCTTCGCAACCACCCAACAAGACGTACGTCCAGTGAGCAGCCACTAATGACTTCGTTCTAGCCTAAGATATGCTCTAGCCCGGGTATAGGGCTGTTTCACCAAGAAATATAAGGGTAAAAAGAGTGCAACGTGTGTGTAGGAGCACAACGACAAACATACCCCCCCACCTGCAAAGAAAATTCAGAAACAGTCCAGACAAAGAGTCGTCTACCCTAGGGTTTTGCAAGCATATATCATTTCAATACAAACAAGTAAACTAACCTAGGGTTCCAACAACAATCATATGCACTGCTTACCTCAAGAAAGGGAGCCAAGAAGAGGGGTCATAATAGAATCGGGGGAATGCATGAACTTACCTTGAAGAAAGGGAGCAAAGAAGAAGGGATCATAGTAGAATTGGGGGAATGATGCATGAGCTTACCTTGAAGAAAGGGAGCAAAGAAGAAGGGGACATGGTGATTGGAGAAATACATGATCATATTAAACATATAAACAAAAGAAGATGAAAGGAGAAGAAGGAACAAGAAGCGAACATAGAAGAAGAAGAGTCAAATGCACATGAATGCAACATAACAACACGAGAATGCAAGAGAACATTCAAACATCAGAAAGAGAGAAGAAAAAGAAGGAGAATAAAAGAGAGAAATAGAACAATCACATTCAAATCAAACAATTAAACCGCACATCAAGTTAATTAGGCCTGACCCTCGTTTTAAAAAAGAAAGTCCCCAGTGGAGTCGCCAGCTGTTGCACCCCGAAAAAAATCCAGTTTGGACCTTTCATCGTACAACATGAAAATTTGTGAAGCCGCCATCAACATTTTTTATTTAGGGACCAAAACATTGAAAAAGGGTCCTTTTTAAGGCGGGGTGGTCCTTTGAGAACTAGAGATGTAGGTTCGGGGGTCGGTTAGGTGTGGGGAAGGTATTAGCATCCCACACCTCCTTTCTACCGAAAGGGAACCTTTAACTTGATGTGCGGTTTTGACAGAGTTGATTTGAAACAATTCGTTCTACTTCTTTTTTATTTGAGAAAAGTGTTTTTGAAAACGGGGGAAAAGAAGAATCTTTTTATTATTTTTTAAAAGTGTGCTTGACGGGATGTGACCCGCTCCTACGTATCTCCAGGTGCGATGGAGAATTCAAAGCTTACGTAGTTCTCTTTAGTCGAGAAACTTTGTGTTGGTGTTTTTTATTGTAGGGGTTTTCGGTCCTAGACTGTACAGTCCACTAGACCTAGAACAAAGACAACCTACTTATTGAAAATGTTTTTTTGATTAAGGAAGAAAAAGATTTGTTGTGAGGTTGGTTGCTTTTATTTGGCAAGTATCTTAGGCTCGCCTGAACTGTACAGCTCGCTAACCCTAAGACGCTAACCAATACCGGATGTACATCCGACTCAATTCCTTACTCATTTTTTTTGAAATAGGGTTCAAGTTGTTAATTACTTGTTTTAATTCTCATAAGTATCCCAAGATGTTTGAGCTGTACAGCTCCGATCTTAGGACGCTAGACAACACCGGCCGTACGTCCGACTTGCCTCCTTATGAGTTTTCAAAAAGGTTTATTGTTGATCTTAGAAAGAATTTGATTGTCTTATGAAAACAATTTAAGAAAAGATTGAGTTTGGAAAAAGCTTTAGAAAATGATTGATTTGAAGAAAGGAGAAGGGAGTTTGAGGGTGACATTGGTCACAAAAGGTTTGTTGGGATGGCGTGGCATCCAAAAGGAAAAGAAAGTAGAACATTCAATCAATTTCCAAGTCAAGAACCAAAGTGCAACATTTAACAAATTGCAAGCAAAGCAATCAACAATGTAAGCATAAGCATAAACATTACCAATTACAACATTTGAGCACAAGAATGACACTTAGTCATCAACATCTAATGGCATGCATATGTAAGATCAACAATAGGCACACAAAGAGATCATACAAAAGTTCAATTCAATTAGGTGTCAACACAAGATAAAGCACAAGGTTGAATCCCTTTTAGTAATCCTTGACGCTTGAGACAATGCACAAGTGCATAAGTGTCTAGTCCTTTTACCAAATCATCAACATTAAAGCATAACATTGACCTAGAAAGAACATCACATTTGCAAGACCAAAAGTGACCAAAAGAGGGCATTAACAAGTCATTTTTGTAACCAAAATTGATTAATCAAGTTAGAAAACTAGCATTTGCATTTTCAAGCAAGAATTGCACAAAGAAAATTGAATCATCTTAGGCAATCCTCATCACTTAAAGTGAAGTGCACTAGGCACAAGTGAGAGTCCTCTTGCCAATCCTCAACATAGAATAACTTTGCAAACAAGTTACTAACAAGCAAACCAAAGTTTACAATCAAAGCACAAGGTTGTGTTGAATCATCTTAGGCAATCCTCAACACTTAAAGTGAAGTGCACAAAGACACAAGTGTGAGTCTTCTTGCCAATCATCAACATATAACAATTTGCAAGCAAGATACAATCAATTAGCAACAATATTTTGCAATCAAAACATCAAATCAATTGCATTGAATCATTTTAGTCAATCCTCAACACTTAAAGTTAAGTGCGCAAAGGCACAAGTGTGAGTCCTCTTGCCAATCATCAACATAACAATGACTTGCAAGCAAGATACCATCTATTAACATCAAAATAACTTGAGAAAACGTTTTTGATCACAATTGCAAACCCATTTCACAAGAAAATTAACAAACCCTAATTCTAATCATGATTTGCGAAGCATCACATCATTTTATTCAACAAAAATGCAAGATCATAGTGAAAACAACATAAATCACAATTTATTCAAGGGTGAGAAGCATCTCAAGCACCCAAACCTCCCACAGTGTTTGTCAAAATGCTTGAGACACCTCTCACCAACAACAATCAACAAATCAACAATATAACAACACAAAAATGCATGAATATGGTAGGATGCAAAATTAGAAACATGATATCTACATTTTGATGTAAAAAAGTTGAAGATGATGCTAGGTTTTAAGAAGTTTACCTCAAATCCAAGCTAAGGAATGACTAATATGAAGAACAAGACCACAAATCAACTTGAATCTTCACCAAACTTCAATGAAACCCACGAAATGCTTGCTTAAAAATGCCCTTTGATGATGCAAGCTTGAATTAAATTAGGAGAGAAGGAAGATATATGAAGTAGGAATGGAAATGAGGTGAGAAAATGGTGATTTGGTGAAGGAGAAGTGAAGAATTGATGGAGGAAGAAGGTGGTATGATTTCGGCCAAGAGAGGGAATTAGGAGAGGGAGTTGTGTGCTAGGGTTGTGTGAGTGAAAATGAGGCCAAAAGTTGTGAGAGGTAAGGTTAATAGGGTATTTATAGAATGCATCTAGGTTTGAGGGTATTTAGGTCAATATGCACTAGTTGTGCTCTAGGATTTGATTTTAATTTTGAATCAAAGGCTAGGATTGAGGCTCACATGGATTGAGGACATTGAGAAAACACAAAATGAGAGAATAGAGAGGGTGAAATTCGGCCAAGAGGTAGTGGGAGTGGTCACCAAGTTTTGCTAGTTGTCATCTTGTACTATTGTACTATTATATGACCATTCCATTATCCCTTCATTTTTGATTATTCTTCTTAGGATAATTGTACAAAAATACACCCAATTTAGGCCACATACTAGGAACCTTAGGAATATGCCATTTTATGAGATCACCATGACCAAAAATATCATAAAAACCTCATCTTGAAATTTTTGTAGAATATTCCCTATTGATCCTTTTTGAAATTTTGTGCACAATGTATGCATGCATGCGCATACATACATACATGACCAAAAATGTTTTGCCTCAAATAAATTTCTCTAAAATTGCACAATGATTCTTGATGAGAAATTATCTTATTTTTGACAATGACCAAAATACCCTTTTGCCCTAAAAACCTTGTTTTTTAACAACAAATGCATTTCCACTCTAACAATGAATTTAAAAGCTCTAGAATGACTTTTAAAACCCAAAAATGCATGCACAATGCTCTTCACTCTTCAAAATAAAACCACACTTCTCAATTTATTTATTTTTTGCGGAAAATTAGGGTTTTAAACCTAGGCGGACAAAATTAGGGTATGACAGTCGTCATCTTGAATCTGGTGCCACGTCAACGCGATCCTACCCACTACTCTAACAACAAATCTGGATCCATCTAACTCTGGGTAAGCGGATGCAAGTGCCCTCACATCCCGAGAAATAGCTAGAGTCTAGTCAGGGTACCCCCGTGTTTTATAGAACGCCCCAGCGGTGCCCCGCTTAGAAGGCCCCCACCGGGCCTACCCGCAAGACCGGGTCGTGGCCGTCTCTATCACTACTCCCATAATCATTTGCTTACCACCCCACCTATCATTCTTACAATCCTTGAGGTACGGGTCGCCCATAATGCGACGAGTTCTTGCCCATACTGCGACAAGGTTCCTCCTATACAATTTCAACTATTGAGGTACAACTCGCCCATACTGTGACGAGTCCTTGCCCATGTTGCGACAAGGTTTCTCTTACAATATTCAACTTTTAAGGTACAACTCACCCATGCTGCGAGGAGTCCTTGCCCATGCTGCGACAAGGTTACTTCAACAAATCTCGATCACGAAGATACCCCTTGTCCATACTGCAACGAGTTCTTTCCCCTGCTGCGACAAAACTCTTCAACACGAACCTGTTCGTTAATCATCGACGAAGGATAACTTGCCCATTGTGCAACAAGTCTCTGATAGCAATACCAATAAAACCAATCACCAATCACAACCAAACATGAACTTCAAGTCACTAAACAATTTTAACGACACCAAGTCGAACTTGGCTACACTAATCGATGCTAAAGTATCAGTCTAGATCTTGCACAATTTTAACTTCATATCAGTTAGACGTACCTATCATTCTTATCCATGAGCACATTAGACACTAACTCATCCTTTAAATCGCATAACTAACTCTTCATTCTTTCTTGAGTTATTATAGTTAATTATGAATAACTCTAAGGTGTTATCTAATCATACTGTATTCATTCAATAACCTCGGCATATTAGCTACAGTCATCCATATCATTAAATTACAGTCATCCAAATTATTTAGTTACAGGAATCCAGATCAACAATTTACAGACATTTAAATAAGTTATAGTCATCCGAAATAATTACCGTCATCTAAATTATTTACAGACCATTTAAATTATTACAGTCATCCAGATTGTTTAAATAATAAATAGTAAATAAATACAGACAAAATATGGATAACGCTAATCAAAAAGCATATTAGTCCTATCCTCTATTCCCCATATTAGTTCACATGATAATGACCGCATCGGATAAATTTTTTCACGGAGAAAAACTGTGCGCTTCGTCTTCCTCCCTTTCTAGTTTGCAGGTTTCTCCCCTCCATTGTTGTTGCAGAGGTCCGCTGCATTTTTTTTTTGAATATTCCACTGCATTTTTATCTCCTGGCCCTCAGCCCACCTTGTCTTTGAATCGCCAATAACAGAAATTGAATTTTAACCACCTTTAATTTGTTATCAAATAATGAAATTCCAGATTTGACAATCAACAACCCCTCCAAGAACAAATATCCCCCATTGATGCCCCTATTGTTTGCTTTTTTATTATCTTCCCGAATATTCAATTCTGCGAACTGTGAGCTGTCGTGGAAGACTGGAAGGAGATAACAGAGGTCCTCACCAAGACAAACTGAGAAACCTCTGCACAAAAAAGTCGGTAAATTCTCTGCAACTTGTATTCAACAGATCGACGAACCAATCTGGTGTTGTGCTCGTTTATTCTATGAAGTACTAGTTTTCTCTTTTATTCTATGAACTACTTGACTTGAGTGAAATACGCCACGTGTAATAAGTTAAGTGGTGAACAGTTTGAACAGGACTTAGGGAACACTATGTAAGTTTCATCCAACAACAACGACCATAATCCAAAAGCCATACACCAAAAATATTAAATATAATTAATATCTTGTTTAATGAATTAACTGTACAATCCTTCAAAAGTAATAAAATAAAATATGGTTTGAAAAACAAAAATCTTAAATTATTATATTATAAAAAAAAAAAAGACAACATAACATTGACTGAAAATTGTAGGAGCAATTGTGGTAGCACTAGTGTGCATATATATTAAATAGGAAGTTGCGGGAAACTTGTGCAATTTGATTGTTTGCCACTAAACAAAATCTATAATGAGCAAACACTGCATGATTGTTTACATAGTTTGCACCACTAAAGTTCGAGGCACTTGTTGAACCATAACATTTTCCAATGCTTCAACGGGGTTTAGATCTTGAATCTTTGTGATTCACAGTCTTCCTGTTGAAGAAGATGGTCAAATATAAATTGGGCTCACAATTGTGGTTGTGCAGCAAGCATTTTCTCTATATCCCAACTTATTTTGACAACTAAGAAGCCAAAAACCTTTGTTCTTCTTTTTCCACTAAGTTTTTTTGCATGTTTCTTCTTGTGGTCCGGTATTTAGGCCAGTTCCAACAATCAATAGTTATAGTTATAGTTATAGAGATGTTATCCGTGTTATCTATTTCCATCCACCCCGACATAGTGGTAAAAGGTTCGAATCGATTGTTTGAAATAGAAATTTTCATGTGCCCTTTTAGCAAGCAATAGAAAAAGCTGCTGCATACCGGTACCTGTGTTAAGAATAACAGACATATAAGTAATATCCAATCAATAATATGCATAAGCTAAATCTATTCAATATATACTATCTAGCAAATATTGTCTCGGGAAAGGATACTCTTATGGTAATTGACCTATTACTATTAACATCCCTTAGAGGCCCATTGTCTAACGGCCCATCTACTAAAACAAACCCATATCTCAACGATCCAGATGCAACCAGCAAATCTAACGGTTCAGGATCATTAGGTCAAATACTATTCAAAGCCTATAAATACCACATTCACTGATCATTAATGGTAAGCAATCTATTCATTTAATACTCTGCTTGACTACCTCCCTGACTTGAGCGTCGGAGTGTCTTTGCAGGTAAAACATCCCCACATCGACCGGAGCATCGTAGATCAAGGACTTCACCTACTAACTACCTCAGACTGATCATCAAGGTCGGAAGTACAGTACAGAACATTGGCGTCCACAGTGGGAGAGACAACATTCTGACTCTCTCATCGCCTTGATTAACGATGGCTCCAACTATCCGACCAAAGGCGACAAGCCTCGCGGTCGGACCCGTAGTCGATCCCGTCATTCCGGAGGTCGACCCCCAGGAAACCTTGGAAGGACATGTGCAAGACCTTCCAAACTCGACCCAGGCTCAAGTTCAACCCCCGAATGCGAACCTTGTGCTGATTCAAGGAAGTTCGGTGAGGAATTGTCTCCCACCGCCACCACCGCCATCGGTCCCGGTCCTTGTCGATACTGTTCAACAGCTCGTCCAACTTCTAGCTCGTCAGGAGTTCGTGAACCAAGCAAGAAGTTTCAGATTCACTGAGCTCGAGGCGGAAGTGGCTGAACTTCAAGCTTGGAAGATCGCGGATCAAGGCTCCCTTGAGCCGGACTCCCCAGAGAGGAGAAATCCAGCTCGTCGGAGGCACCGATCCCCACCAAGGAAAAGGGATTTCCACAGGTCCCCGTCTTGGAACGATGAATTCCGGGCTTATTCTCCTCGGCAGCACTCATCCTTGGCTTCTTCTTTGCCCAGACGACGATCAAGGAGTCGAGAGGTCTCACCAATGGAACAACCTCAACGTCGTGCATATCCCGATCCTCAACACCGCCATCGATCCCCACCACGAGCACTCCTGACTAAACGCAAAGGTCCTTTTACTGAAGAAATCGACAACTACCGAGTCCCTTGATACTTAGAAAAACCTCCGGAGAGCTTGAAGACATATGACGGAACCGGCAACCCGGACAGACACCTTGACCAGTTCCACACGAGCGTGCAGTACCGGATTTTCCCTTTAACCCTAGACAAAATAGCGTTGGAATGGTTTCGATCTCTGAAGCCAAATTCGATTTAACCCTGGGATCAACTAGCAAAACTCTTATGCGCTCACTTTGCGCATTCAAAGAGTAAACCCAAGAACAAGATCGTGTTGATGCCCGTCGTACAAGGGGAGAATGAACCTCTCAGAGAGTATATAGAGAGATTCAACAAGGAAGCTTCTCAAGTACGTAACCTCGACGACGCCTTTCGAATTTTCTTCATGACCCGAGGTCAGCTTCCTGGAAGCTCGTTCAAGAAACATACCCTCAGGTGGGAACCTAGTACTTTGCAGGAGTTCCTCCAGCTATCCCAATGTTTCATCAACGAGGAAGAAAGCAGTAAACTAGGAAGAGAAACGGCCCAAACCGGTTCGTCAAAACTCCGAGGCGAGAAAGACCGTCAGAACGACAACCAAGGTTACGATAATCGAGCCAATCGGGATCCTCGGTCTCGAAATCGTCATAATATGTATACCGAGATCAACGTCTCCAATGCCCAACTTTTGGGTGAATGCTGGAATGTAGAGTTTAAAGATGTCAAGGCTCCCACCGACCCGGCCAACGATCCAACAAATACTGCCGGTACCACAAGAGCAGTGGTCATGATACTAACCACTGCAACGCTCTGAAAGATGACATCGAGGATCTCATCAAAAGGGGGAAACTATCCAGTTATTTGAAGAAGCCCGGGACAGTATTGGGTGAGGTTAAAGAGGAGAGGGAAGACGATCCCAGGAGGAAAGGAAAATAGAAGGCTGGCTGAGACGATGAAGAGCCCGACCCTAGACGATCAAGAGGTCATTCGGTAATGATGATGATCGCAGGAGGATTCAAGCATGAAGAGTCGACCAAGACTATGAAGCGGAAGTGGAAGGAACTACTGAGTGTTGCCTCGACCTCGTCACAACCGACCCTCTCAAACCATCCACCTCTGTCCTTTGGCGATGAAGATCTGATGGATGGGAAACCAAACAAACACATACCATTGATTATCTCGTCGGTGATAGCCAACAAATAGGTTAGAAGAATCCTGGTCGAGTAGGGAAGCTCTTTAGATATCCTTTTCGTCGGTCTTCTGGACAGGATGGGAGTCGATAGAGACGAACTCACCCCCTATACAGGATCGTATTATCCGGTTTTAACGGATCCCGTACCAAACCACTGGGTCACTTAGAGTTGATGGTCTCTTACGGAGAAAAACCAATGGTGAGGATCGTCAAAACCAAATTCCTAATTTTACCTTGTGAATCTATCTACAACGGCATCATCAGTAGACCTTATTTTACCTTGAATCTGCGGCAAGATGTTTCTTCCTATGGACTAAGGCAGAACAATGCGCCCGAGATAAGGAAGGGGTTCCCCCTCAAGAAAATCTCAATTTAACGAAGAAAGACAAAGGACGATCTGGTGAGGTAAATGCGACTGATTTGGATGCAAGGTATGACCCAGATAGCTCAGAAGAAGAAGACGATGACGAATTAGCAAAAGAGCTCAAAAGGAAAATGAAAAGACCCCAATCAGATGGGGAGTTCGTCGATGTACAACTTGGCGAGGACCCCGCCAAGGTCGTCAAAATTGGGGCTGATCTGCCCGACGAAGTAAAGAAGGACTTAACAGAATGCCTTAGCGACCATGCTGATCTTTTCGCTTGGTCAGCCGAGGATATGCCCGGAATCCCTCCAGAGGTCGCTTGCCACCAACTCGTCGTCAATCCGGAGGCCAAATGGGTCGGTCAAAGGGTAGTGAGAAAGCAGTCGCGGCAGCCAAAGCCGTCGACGATCTCATCAAAGCGAACTTCATTACGGAAGGAAAGTACAAGACATGGCTGTCTAATCCGGTGCTGGTGAAAAAGAGCAATGAAAAATGGCGCATGTGTGTCGACTATACCGATCTTAATAAAGCCTGTCCAAAAGACGCTTTCCCAGTCCCCAGCATAGATCTCCTAGTCGACAATGCCTCGGGATTCCGACTCTTATCTTTCATGGATGCGTACTCTGGTTATAATCAGATCGCCATGTACCCACCTGATCAAGAAAAAACAGCTTTCATGACCGATCGAGGTAACTTTGCTTACCGTGTCATGCCCTTCGGATTGAAGAATGCTGGAGTGACGTACCAAAGGATGATGAACAAGGTGTTCCAAGGGCAGATAGGAAGGAATGTCGAGGTCTACCTTGATGACATGATAGCAAAAAGCACGGAGGAGAAATTTCATGTTTCCGATCTAAGGGAGATCTTCACTGAGGTCAAGCGAAACAACATGAGGTTAAATCCGGAAAAATGCACCTTTGGAGTCCGGGCTGGGAAGTTCCTCGGATTTTACTTGACTGAGAGAGGAATTGAAGCAAACCCGGATAAATGTCGAGCTGTAACGAAAATGCGAACGCTGACCACAAAAAAGGAAGTCCAGAAACTTAACAGTATGATCCCCGCTTTGTCCCGATTTATTTCAAACGCAGCATTCAAATCCCTCCCCCTTTTCAAGTTACTAAAGAAGGAAGAAACCAAGTTCAACTGGACCGCCGAGCAAGATGAAGCTCTCAGACAACTCCAGAAAGTCTTATCCGTGCCTCCGATCTTAACCCGACCAGACAAAGGAGAAACCTTGTACCTTTATCTATCGGTCTAGGAAGAAGCTCTGGGAGCCGTCCACGTGAGAGAGACATAGGTTGGTCAGAGCCCAGTCTACTTTGCAAGCAAAGCCCTGCTTGGTGCAGAAGCTCGCTACCAAAAGATTGAAAAGATAGCGTTAGCCTTGATCATTGCAGCCGTCTTCGACCTTATTTTGTAGCACATCAAGTTGTCGTGCGAACCAACTATCCGATCAGACAGATCTTACACCAGCCCGAGCTGGCAGGTCGCATGATCAAATGGGCGGTAGAGCTATCAGAATTTGGAATCAGATACGAGACCCGTGTCGCCATGAAAGCTCAAGTTTTGGCAGATTTCGTGGCCGAGATGACGCCAGCCGATCTTGAAAATGAAATTTGGATCCTACATGTTGATGGTTCCTCTAACCCAAAGGGGAGTGGCGCAGGCATTATGTTGGAAAGCCTGGATGGTGTCATCATCGAGGTATCTTTGACCTTCAACTTTCAAACCTCAAACAACCAAGCTGAATATGAGGCCTACATAGCCGGACTCCGGTTGGCGATCGACCTACGAGTCCCTCGGGTAAGCCTGCACACTGATTCTCTCTTGGTGGTCTCTCAAATCAGCGACAAGTATGAGACAAAGGATCCGACCCTGCAGAAGTACTTGGCTAGAGTCCGGGAATTGCTATCCAAATTTCAAAAAACTAAGGTAAAGCACGTACCGAGGTTGGAAAATCAAAGGGCGGACATCCTCTCCAAGCTCGCTAGTACAAAAGCCCCTGGAAATCATAGGACTATCATTCAAGAAACACTTCGCCAGGCTAGTGTATCCCTCGATCCTGAATTTACCTTGACCATTTGCGTACTTGAAGAAAGCCAGAGTTGGATTCACCCGATCCTGGAGTACATCATCTCCGGATTGGAACCTCCCAGCGAAAAAGAAGCTAAGCTCGTCAGAAGGAGAGCCTCGGCGTTTTCAGTAATTGATGGGACCTTATATAGAAGAAGCCTTTCCTCCCCATTACTGAAATGTGTTGAGGGAGAAGAAGCAGATTATGTCCTAAAGGAAATTCATGAGGGAATTTGCGGCCAACACCTTGGAGCCCGCTCTTTAGCTCGGAAGGCACTCCGGTTCGGCTATTATTGGCCGACCATGGACGCCGATGCTAAAAATTACGTGAAGAAATGCAAGAAGTGCCAAATCCATGCTCATGTCCACGTCGCTCCCCCCAATGATCTGACGACCTTGTCCTCCACTTGGCCATTTGCATGGTGGGGGATAGATCTCCTAGGGCCGTTCTCGGTAGCTCCTGGACAGATCAAGTACCTTATAGTGGCGATCGACTATATGAGCAAGTGGATAGAAGCAGAACCTCTGGCTACTATCACGGCAAAAAACTGCATCAAGTTTTTCAAAAAGAACATCATGAGTAGATTCGGGATCCCCGAGGTTGTTATAACAGACAATGGAACTCAGTTCACCGATGCGGGATTCAGGAAGTTAATGACCGACCTTAAAATCAAACACTGTTTCCTTCGGTCGAACATCCCCAAACCAACGGCCAAGTCGAAGCAGCAAACAAGGTCCTCCTCAATGGCTTGAAGAAACGTCTCGATGATGCTAAAGGAAATTGGTTTGAAGAATTGTCGTACGTCCTTTGGGGATAGAGGACGACCCCTCAAAGCTCGACAGGAGAAACGCCGTTCCGACTCTCCTATGGCAGCGAAGTGGTCATACCCGTCGAAGTGGTGAAACCATCTCGGATATGGCCGAGTCCTCAAGTTCGGAAAATTCTATTCCTATTTCAAAAAGAAAACTGAACGAAGTTCAAGGTCTATGCAAGATCGTGCGGCGATGTATAAGCTCAGAACTTCTGCAAAAAAGTGGACCAAAGTAGGATCAAGCATCAGATAGAGGAAAAATCACGGTCTTCGCTTTCGTCTTCACATCCGTCTTGATAATCCAGTCTTCCGCCACCTCATGATCAGCATTGATGATATTGTGGTCCAAATGAAGAGAAGGGTTGACCAAAGCAGCCTGCTTAAGAGCCTCCTTAAAACCATCCACATAGAGCCCAATTGCCTCTTCGGTAGCTTCTTGCGCCTCTTTCTGACTTTCCTTAAAGGCAGCTTGAGTTTTAGCAAGTTGAGCTCGTAAGGCAGCGATCTGGACATCAGGATTAGAACTCGACTCCGTCTTTCCCTCAATAGTGGACAACTTGTTCTGGAGCTTAACCACCTGACCTTCTAGAGTCGTCACCTTCTCTTTAGCCTCAGCCTAGGACGCTTCCAACACTTTGATTTGACCCTCTAGATCTTTGACATTAGCCTCGGCATTATCACCTCTAGTAAGGGCGGACTTCCTGGAATCTTCAAGATCGTTCTTACTCTTTCTTAGATTCTCCAAGTCGAAGTTGGCTCGGGCTAAAGCGGTAGTCTTTGCGGCCAGCTCTTGCAAAGCCTCAAAGGTTTTTCCCTTCTCAGCATCCACCAACTCTGAAAGAAGAGATATTCACAGAGACGACTTAGTTTAAAAAAGAATTACGAGGCAACAAATTCGTTAAAGTTACGAGCCTACCTTTAGCACATTTTTCGTACTTCTCCTTTTGGATCTTATGAACATCAGCCAAATTTAAGAAAATCTGGGCAGAGGCTGCAATAGGATCGGCACGCCATTCCTCGAAATTCTGCTCCAAAAACTTTTCACTCAAAGGAACGGCCTTGACCTTATGCTTCGATTTCTTGGACTCTTTGGGATTTTTGGAATCCTTCCCAACCTCGACAGGATCAGATCGTTTCCTCTTTTCGGATGTGCCGATGTGAGTGGTTTTCTTCCGAGGAGAAGTGGGGGCAGAGATCTGCACTTTCTTTCCCCGATCAACATCAGGAGCAACATTCAGATCGCTCTGCTTGACGGTGTTGAGAGGGACAGCTTCGAGAACGGTGTTGAGTGGGTCAGCTTGCAGAGAAATTTGAGAGTCATCCCCGTCAACGACGACGACGACATCAACTTGCCTCATTGCCAACTCCTTCAGTTTTACGAGTCTCTTGGAAGCCATAGTATTTGCAAGGATGGGAAAAGACGAGTTAATTAACTTGCGAAATAAAGACAAAAAATAAAGGCAAAATAAGATCGTTGGTATATCCCAATGATCTGACGACCTTGTCCCCCACCTAAACGATAAGATCAGTTGGGATACCCCGGTACTTTGGTTTCTTGAAAGGAATCTGTTTTCAAATGTAGGTCAAAATCTTCTTGGTTAGACGATCTTCAGCATCCAATTTCTTTTCACCAACTGCATAGGAATGAGTAGATCGGTTAAAGTGCCCGTTGCTCCAGCCAATGGGAAATTTGGTAGACTCCACAGTCTGACCTTCAGCACCAAATTTCCCTACACAGTCGATAGCTTTGTCTTTCACAGGCTCGACCCAGTAGAAGAACTTCTTCCAATCACCTCTCAGTGAATCTGTGTAAGCTCTGAAGATCTTGGAACCTCGTCTTGAACGAAGGCTCACGTGCTCAGGCCCGGATTTATCTCCACTGGTGTTCCTATTAAGCTCGAACAAATGAAAGAAAAGAAGGGGCGACACTGGTCTCTCCAAGTGAATGCACAGAAGTTCGAAAGCCCGGAGAAATGCCCACGCACTGGGGTGCAGCTGAGAAGGGGCGACGTCTAACCTCGCTAGTACGGTTTGTTGAAGGAAGGTGAAAGGAGGTCGGATATTCATATCCCTGATCGTCACATTATACATGGTAAATTTAAATCCCCCTGCCCGAGTGGAAACATGCTCACCATCTTTCATTCCTTCAACTTTCCAAATTCTGTCCGAGCGACCATTTATCTTCTTCATAACTGGGGTTAGATTATGAAACGATCGGAAAAGCGACCCAGTCTTCAAAACCGAGGACGAGACCCAATCATAAGGATGCATTTCTCTTGCTGGAACATGGAGAACCCCAGGACCGGTACTGGAATACCCATCTGCAGAGGCCGCTGAAGAACGACTACTTTCTTGGTGATCAGCATTTTGTCTCCCTTGCTCGACCTCCTCGCCACCCCGATTGTTCGCGTCGTCAGATTCATCGTCGTATTCATCATTGGATTCAGAATCAGTATCCTCCGAGTCACAAGTGTTGGAGCTCCCCTGCTTTTCCTCAGACTGAACTTCCCCCTCGGAATCTGAGGAAAGCGCGATAACCTCGATTTTTTCTGACTCCCCAACAACTGGCAGGTCGTCTTCCTGGTTTCCATCATCATCACTACCACCATTTCCGTCATCTTCGCCATCATCTTCATCTTCGTCATCAACCTCACCTTCTACTTCATCCACCCCTTCGTCATCCCCATGATCATCGCCAACCTCCATTTCCTCGTCTTGTTCTCTGAAAACTTCATCCATTGGTTCATTGGTTTTATCACTCGGAGTGTGATTTTCGACGTCGAGGTCTTCATCTGCTTGCTCGCTCGTCCGTACCGAGTCCGGATGATCCTGCTCGTCAGGAGTTGTAGACGCAATTTGGTCTTGGACTTCGGGTGCAACGGGATTGTCCCCTTGATGGACCCCATCAGGAACTCCGTCTCCGGAAGCCATTTTATTTGCAAGCTCGGTAGGTTTTACTGAAATCTGTCTACGAGTTTGGTTGGTCCTCGCCAGATCGAACCTGCAGAAATGGGGGACGAGGTGTCAGGGTTAAACGCCGCAAATGGGTTCGCGAGCAAGTCGGAACCCGACCTGACGACCCCCACTCTGAGGGAGGTTAAGAGGACCAAGGGAAATCCGACCCCTTATATAAAGGAAAATGAGGAGAAAGAGTTTAAACAAAACTAACCTTGTAAACGACTTATGTTAGGATCGAGCGGTAATTTGGCTTTGCGATCTCGGACGATTGAAATCCATTGGAACAAGCCAACCCTCGCCACTTTCTACTTGCTCAATCGAGGTCACTCCCGAAGATCGTCAATCAGAGCAGATGAGTTTTGTAACAAGCACAATGAAGGAACTGACTCCCTATTTATAGTGGGCCAAGAAGTTGGGCCTCAGAAACGAAGCAACAGGTCCAATCAGCAGGCACTAAACTGTACAAGTGAAACGAGGCGTCACCATCATTAGCAGTTATGAAAGGATGTGCCCTGTCAAAAGCATTTAATGCGTGACACGTATCACGAAGCATTGTCTTAATGCGCCTCTTTGATTTCCTAGAAGATGCCATATCTCAACGTCGTGGCAAATGAAGCTCGGAGACGTCGACGTCCACTAACCTCGTACAAGTCAGCATGATCAAGATCGACCAATACTATAAGGTCGAGCAGCGACCATATTGTCATAAAAGTCAAGATCGCCTATCAGACGACCAGACTTGGGGGGCAACTGTTATGGTAATTGACCTGTTAATATTAGCACCCCCTAGAGGCCCATTGTCTAACGGCCCATCTACTAAAACAAACCCATATCTCAATCATCCAGATGCAACCAGCAAATCCAACGATTCAAGATCATTAGGTCAAACACTATTCAAAGCCTATAACTACCACATTCACTGCTCATTAATGGTAAACAATCTATTCAGATACCATTTAAAATGAAGCACAACTACTTGCTATGGCATATGAAAACTCTCAACCTCTGAATCATCATGCAAACATATTTATTTATTTATTTATTCTAAAATTAATTAATGTTTCATAAAATAGATAATGGACATAAAGGGCGTATAGAACATCTTTTCAGAATGGAGGTCAAGTAATTACTGATAATTGTCTTCCAAAACCTACTATTTAAGAAAGACGATGCATTTATGCAAAATTGAAGGTCAGAAAAAAAACAATGAGGTTAAAAACACGCACAACTCTTTTGGAGTTTCTCAAAGTGCTTCTCCACCAAATACAGTGTTATCAAAACCATACCGCCCAGTCCGGTCGAACCGGTCCGGACTACTTGCATAAACGGCTCAATTGCTTTTAACTTAATTTTTCACGTTTTTTGTTACAAAAAGGCTTCCTACGGGAAGTGAACCCTGCAACAAAAGGTGGTGCCGCACCTCTTAACCACTGCGGTAGCTTCATATGTTGTTAATAAGCTTACAAACATTATATATATTATATATCTTACATAAAGTATATGTAATTAGGTACTAATTATGAATTTGATAGCTTTGTTATGTACAAATTTATACATATCAAGTCTCTTTTTAGTGTGTCCGACTCATGCGGTCCGACTAAAGACCAGTCGGTCCGACCAAAGACTCAGTGACCCAGTGCCTTGACTGGCTCAATGACCGGTCCGGTTCTGATAACACTGACCAAATATCTATAGGACGAAATGAAGGATGCGGAAGATTGAAATTGACTTGTTCTTCAGCGCCAGTTAAATTACAGTTTTCAATCAATTTCCCCATATTCCATCAATTTCATAAATTAGATATTTGGATCGATGAAATCAGAAATTAGAAATTGGGGTTTTCAATCAATTTCAGATTCAACCAATTACATTACAGTTTTCAATCAATTTTCCCCAAATTCCATTAATTTCAGAAATTAGAAATTAGGGTTTTATACTCAAATTAGTGATTTCAATCAAAGCCAGGCACTCAAAGAAATGAGAGCTTACCAGGAAATAGAGAGAAAAGAAGACAGAGGCTGTGACAGAATATTCCTTTACCACTGTAATTTTAGTTGAGTGATTGCAATTTTACTTTTCAGTTGTTGTAATGAAATCATCTAGCTTCTAGAAGCTGATGTGGATAGTTTTTTATTACCTAGGATTCGCACATTTCCCTAGATTCGAATATTCCAAATGATTGGTACAATCATGAGCTGTCATTGTACCAATCATTAGCTGTCAATCCTGCTTTTGGCTATTTATAGCAGTAGTAATAATGAATGAAGCAATCATCATTTAAATCAAATTGTTCTGGACTGGGCCAGTCGCCAGGCCCAACCAGATAAGCCCAACAGATTAATGGGCCATCAGAATCAACGATCCAGATCGCTCCACTCGAATCTGACGGCTCTCTCGAATCTCTCAGCCTCTATAAATAGCACTAAGCACCAAGTTGCCACGTACACAATCTATTCTAATTCTCACTCAATATTATGGTGCTTGACCTAGCTATTTTGAGCGTCGGAGTGTCCTCGTAGGTACACCCCCCCGCGCGTCCAGACCGACCTCAACAGCATCAGGCCGACCACTTTCTACAGCATCAGAGGACCAATCCCTTGTCCAGCTCTACAGTCGACCTCAAGGTACTGATCAGTGGCGACCACAGTGGGAGCAGGCTATCCCACCAACATTCCCAATGCCTCCAAAGGCAACTCGAGGCAGACCGCGGTCGACCCGTCTGCAAAGCGTGGCTGAGATACTAGCCCAGCCACCCCCAGCACTGGAAGGAACAACGACCAACGTTGAGGTCGTTGCCCCTAGTGCCCAGCCAAGCACAACCCAGTAGGTTGACGTCACCCTTCCGGCAAACCTGGATCAGGAGCTTCGTGACTTGCTCAGTTATCGAGATCAGTGGATCGCTCGCCATGATGACTGCCTCACCCAGATGGAGGATCTAATGGCTTCCAGACGAGCAAACACAGCGCCTGAGCCACGCCGTCGCAACAATGGGTTGCCCATCCCACGGGACAACCCATCCAGGAGGCATCGTTCAACTCCCGGCAGGCAGCTCGTCCACAGATCTCCACCCCGTCGAAATGGACGAGGAGGGGGACACACCCTACCTAGGACGACACCCACATCTGACTATACCTACTGGCCAGATGAGTCTTCACACCAGGAATCCTCCTATGACTCGTCTGGCTCACCTGCTCGATCTCGTAGTCGATCACACGATAGGTACCCGCGCACCTATTCAAGGAACTATCCTACTATAGAACGACGTGGCAATCGGGGGTGACATCCAGAAGACCGACCACATCGTTATGATAGGGGTGACATGAGTCTGGGGCCGTTCACCAGGGAGATAGATGAATTCTGAATCCCACGCTCTTTGGAGAAACCCCCGTCAGACCTCAAGATGTACAATAGTGTCAAAGATCCAGACGCCCACCTAAGACACTTCGACCTGATGATGATGTATAGAGGAGCACCCGGACCGGTTAAGTGCAAAATCTTTCCCTTAACCTTAGACAGGTCGGCCTTAGAGTGGTTCACTGAGTTACGACCTAACACCATCTCCTCATGGGAGCAGTTGGCCAGGGTATTCACTGCCCGCTTCATAGCCTCAAGGGTGAAGCCCAAGGATGAGGACGTTCTGTTTGCGATCCGACAAGAGCCGAATGAGTCCCTCCGGAGGTATGTGGAACGATTCAACGAGGAGGCCGACCAAGTGAGGAATTTGGACGATAACCAACGACTGTTCTTCTTGAGGACCAGAATTCCCAGAAACAGCCGATTCCAGGTCGAAGTCGACTTGCACAAGCCTAGGGATTTAGAATCTTTCCTTCGCAGGGCAGAGAGGTTCATCAACTATGAAGAAACGACGATCTCCATCGAAGCCGCTGAGACTGGGAACAACCGGAGAACTCGCGATGAGCACGACCAGAGACCAAGGAGAGATTACGTTGGACCACCAAGAGATCCCAAACCCAGAAGCTTCGCAGAGCGTACCAAACTGAACACTTCCTATGCAAACATCCTCTCCGAACGCGCAAACACTGAATTCAGGGATATGAGGGCCCTTAAGGAGGGGCAGTGCCCGTCCAAGAAATACTGTCGTTACTACAAAAGTCTCGGGCATGACACGAATGATTGCATGGCCCTCAAAGACGATGTTGAGGCATTAATTCGAAGGGGGAAGCTGACTCAGTACGTAAAGAAGAACCAAACTGATGGGCGTGACGACAAGCAAGCACGTCGATCGCCTAGGAAAGGAAAAGCACCGGCCGACGAGGTTGCGAAAATGAGAGAAGAAGATGAGGACGAGGACGATGATATCCCGGATACTAGAAAATCGAATGGAAGGCAAGTTGCCATGATGATCACTGGAGGCATCCCCACTGACGCTTCAACTAACAAGTCAATGAAAAGAAGACGGGACCCGATCATGAGCATCGCATCAACATCCGCCCCAAGGGTCCCCTCGAAGAGATCACCCATTTTGTTCGGGGACAGGGACCTCATTGACGGGACACCGAACAATGAAGTGCCACTCGTGGTGGTTGCTGTCATGGCCAACATGGAGGTCAAACGAATACTGATCGACCAAGGAAGCTCCGCGGACATCATTTTTGAAGATGTTCTATACGTTGTGAAGATATCAAAAGATGACCTGAGGCCATACAGGGGAACGGTTCTGACTGGGTTTAATGGAGCATCGACCACACCGATCGGACGAATTGAAGTTCTACACGAAGGATAGGGAAATTGCCACCGTTCAAGCTGACCTGTTATCAGCAAAGTGAGCATTCCTCTTAAGTTTGAAAGACCAAGGTAAGAGAGGCTTGTAAGAACTGAAAGAATGTCATGAATGAAAAGAATAACTGGGCGGAACACTCTTTTTCCCACAGGGTTTTTTATCGAGGTCTGCCTGACCGTTAAATAAGACAAGGCATTTTCTTTTATATATGTGTTTATATCTCTTTCATTACGAACGACCGATCAAGAACCTCAAAAGTTCAACCTACCATGCAAGTTAAATTTGAACCACGCTCGATAAGCTGTGCGTTATGATGCAACACTTAAACGAATATAAGTACAAATGAAGCGACCTAAGATTGGTCGCACCCCCGAGGGCGAGTTAAATCCGAGTAGAAACTTGGTAAACTACCCAAGGGCACTTAAACGACTTTAAGTACAAACGAATTGACCTAAGATTGGCCGCACCCCCGAGGGCGAGTTAAATCCGAGTAGAAACTTGGTAAACTCCCCAAGGGAACTTAAACGGATTTAAGTACAAACGAAGCGACCTAAGATTGGCCGCACCCCCTAGGACGAGCTAAGTCCAAGTAGAAACTTGGTAAGCTGCCTAAGGGGTAGGGTTGAGACCCGATCGGTTAAAAATGATTTAAACAAATAAACACGACCGCTCCGCGTGGAACAATCATCAACGCAGGCGCCCATCATTTAGGAGAACCAGCTCAAAAGGGGGCGACCATGCTTGCCAGGGACGAACACACTTGCCGGGGAGACCTCGGGTGTGAGGCGACCTTGGAGGCATGGGCAACCCAAAGATACTGAACATCAAACATATAAGGATGAAAGAGCAAATGAACTTAGAAAAATCAAAAGTGTAACAAAACATTAAAAGCACGAACGATCAAAGTTTAGGTTGCTACGAAGTTAGCCGAAATCCAAACACGAAAGTACATCAAAGTAACGAGGTACGACAAAAAATAGTAAAGCAAGAGGATGATCTCAGATCACGGGAGAGAAGCTTCATGGCTTAGGTCGCTTGTAGATCGTCAAGCTCGTCCCCTCCTGTTTGCCCCGAGGCTTCACGATCTGATCGCCCAAGACAACATGGGAAACATGCACAACAGACTTATCTATCATCAACCCAGGATTACAAAGTTGAACCTGCTCAAGGGCATTGTCAAAATGTTCCTTCGAAGCCGCAAGCGCATCATTGGCAAGATAATGGACGTTCGCTGCAAGCTCCTCATTCTTCCCCTCTAAAGAATCTTTCGCCAAAGTCAAGTCTTCAACCTCACCTTTAAGCTTTTAGACCGACCCCTCAAGCTCTTCAGTTTTCTTATCAAACCTCTCTTGAGACACTTTTCTCGCCTCCTCGGACGACCTTAAGCTACGATCCAAGGACTTGTTTTCCCTTTTAGCTTCCTCCAAAGCTTTCTCAGGCTCGCTTGTCCTCCCGACTTTGGCTAGAGCCTCATCCCTCTCCTTTTTGAGACTTGAAAGGGAAAGGGAAATGAGCAACGATGCATCAAAAACAATGAAAAGAAGCAACTAGTATTAGACACACTACCTGGAAGTCACTTCAACTTCTCCGAGGCCTCATGACAGATATCGGCGCAGGCCTCGAGGGGATCCTCATAACCAGCTGCAGCCAGCTTCTCTATCCAAAGTGGGGTGGGCTTTCCTTGATGCTCCGTCCCACGCTTGGACCTCTTCGATCAATCGGACTCACCTTCTGGAAGACCAACCGCTTTCCCAATAGCCTCAACATCTTGAGCACGTTTCTTCCTAGCTTTGGTGCGATGACCCCCTGGATCAGCCACAGGGGGTGGATTCTCTGAAGCTGCTTGGGGCCATTGTTTCGATTCTGTGGGATGGAAGGAGGAACAGAGGTCGAACCCTCAGCAGGCCCTTTCCCAGCCAGGGCAAGTAACCGAGTATAAGATGAGTCGTTCCCTGCCAACGTATCTGCAAAAGAAGAAAGAAACAATCAGAAGCATATAATTTCAAGAAAAGAACACAACAAGGAACATAAAAAGAGGGCGAGCCCGAAAGAACTAAGGGCCACCTTGAAGAACGGTCCTCTTCGATCTCACCACCCCAATTCTCCTCTTCCACAGGGACCACTACTAGATCAGTTTGATTAGGAATATCTTCAGCATCTGACAAAGAACTTGGAGAAGAACGAACCTCAGAATGAGAGGGCGATCCCTTATTGCTAGATGAGCGATCAGAAGAAGACGAAGACAATCTCCCCCCAACAACAGGTCTCGGGCGACCAGGGGGGTTCACGTGCTAAGCTAGACTTACGGGGGGACGACCAGCCTGACGTCTAGTCTGCTTCGTACACGCCAGAATAGAGTCAACCTGCAAGGAGGGGGCAAAGAAGTCAGAACCATCCTAGAGGATGATTCGTGGCCTAACACCCCCTCCTCGCTCTAATCGAATAGAGAACAAAGACAGGAATTGAAAAATGAGACGAAAAGCAGGATGGGAAACTTACGTTTGGTCAAAGAAAAATAGGGAGGGGCGTCCCCTTTGCTGAAGAACTCAGGCAAACGAAGCAACGCGACTGATCAAATCACACCTATTCAAAGAAAACATCAAAAGTCATAGGCATCACAACATGTCGGAAACCAACTGACATATTACGAATTAATTAAAATCGAGGTCGCATACCTTGAAATACAGATCAAGCAGCCGTAAAGATCAAACCACCAAAGCCTCACAAAGACAAAGAGCACCACCTGGAAGACCAAAACGTCAAAAAATATGCTAAGTCACCACTACATCAAATAACACAAAGCAAAAGATGCAAGGGGTCGCCCAAGGTGGGGTGCCCACGCGTGTGAAGAACACGCTCAAAACCCTAGTGGGTCGCCCAAGGTGGGGCGCCCAAGTGCGTGAGAAGCGCGCACAAGACCCTAGTGGGTCGCCCAAGTGCGTGAGAAGAGCGAACAAACCCTAGCCTACAACACGTGGAGAGCTCGCCCAAGTGCGGCGCATACAACACGTGGAGAGCTCGCCCAAGGTGGGGCGCCCACGACATGCCCAACCCTATTGGGTAGCATAAAGGTGGGGGCGCCCACAAGATGTGGAGAAGCTCGCCCAAGTGGGGGGCGTTCACCATGTGCGCTGGTCGCCCAAGGTGGGGTGTTCACGATGTGGAGGTACTTACCCACAGCGTATGCGAGTCGCTCGCGCGCAAGAGAGAGAGAAGTAGACGCTCCAACAAACCCTAGCCTCCCGCGTGCGCCTGAGAGGGAAGTGGTCGCTCCAAAATTTCTGACCACCCGTGCGCGAGAGATCTCTGAGGAATTTTGGAAGAAATAAAATATTTGACAAGTGAATGGGGAATACCTCTCCTATATATATACTTATAAGCACAAGGTGTTAGAAACATTTGGAACAACACAATGGTCGGGTAGAACGCACTAAGCACACCCCCTACTTTGTTATCTTGAACACCGAAAACTTACTAAGTGATAACTGGGGGGGCACGACTATCAAGACGGCACATCAAGCCTACGCCCGCTCGACGATCGACCTTGGCTTGGGGGGCAACTGTTCTGGACTGGGCCAGTCGCCAGGCCCAACCCATTAGTGGATCAGCCCAACAGATTAATGGGCCATCAGAATCAACGATCCAGATCGCTCCACTCGAATCTAACGGCTCTCTCGAAATTCTGTCACTATAAATAGCACTAAGCACCAAGATTCCAAGTACAGAATCTATTCTAATACTTACTCAATATTATAGTGCTCGACCTAGCAGACTTGAGCGACGGAGTGTCCTCGCAAGTACATCCCCCCCCCCCCCCGCGCGTCCAGACCGACCTCAACAGCATCAGGCCGACCACTTTCTACAGAATCAAAGGACCAGTCCCTTGTCCAGCTCTACAGCTGACCTCAAGATACTGATCACAAATAGTTATCTTACCTCTTTCAAAACCCTAAATTCCTCTACTGCATTCTGCTTCCAACGAACAGCATTCTGCCATTGCAGTGCCTGGTCAGAGTGAGGCTTGTTAACGGTATTTTAGAGTCACTTTCCTGCTCATTACCATGATTACTCGCTCGCAATCCATTGGTGATTTGCAGAGGAAACTTGAAGAATGGCAGCAAGAAGTGAACAACAGAATTGATCTGCTGACCACTCAGATGAACCAGAATATGCAGGAGCTCAGGACATTGATCCCTGCTCAGCCTCCAGTGGTACAACAGCCTCCTCAGCAGCCTCCTAACAGAGCCCAGCATCACTATTAAACTAGAATCTCTAAGGTAGAGTTTCCTAAATTTGATGGTAAAAATGTCAAGGACTGGTTATACAAATGCACTCAATTTTTCTCTTTGGAAGAGACACCACCTGAGAATAAAGTTAGATTAGCTTGGATTCACTTTGAAGGATTAGCTTTACAATGGCATTTGAATTATATGCGCCAAAGGTTGATATTTATCCACCTTGGACTCAATACGTGACAGATGTTACCACTAGATTTGGTGACCCCTATGAAGATCCTTTAGGTGATCTGGTCCAAATCAAACAAAGCTCTAACCTTCAAGACTACATTGACAAATTTGAGCTAGCCCTAACACAATTTGACATTATTCCAGAACACTCACTGAGTATTTTTTTAGCTGGCCTAGACACCCCTACTCAAATGCATGTGAGAATGTTCAATCCTACCACTATAGCCCAAGCTGCACACCTAGCCCGTTTGTATGAAGCTTCTAAGCCTCTTAAACCTCAAACCAGATTCAATAGACCTTACATCCCTCCCACTAGAAACCCTCACAACCCCAGCTCATCCACCACCTCAGTAAACATTCCATCCAACACTAACCTACCTCCACTAATGCCTAGAACACCAAAACTGTACTCTGCTACAGAACAAGCTGACAAAAGAGCCAACGGCCTCTGTATGTTCTGTGATGAACCCTTTACTCCAGGTCATCAACTCAAACATAGACGTTCCCAAATGTTTGTGCTTGAGCTCAGTGATGATGAAGAGGACACACCTACTGAACAACAACCTGAAACTCAGCCAGACACACCCCCACTGACCCAGAAACACCACAACTATCTCTTCAAGCCCTCACTGATAGCCCTAATCTCAACACTATGAGAGTCACTGGTTTGATGACAAAAAGATGATTCATGTGCTCTTAGATAGTGGTAGCATACACAATTTCCTTGATTTGGAAATTGCTAAGAAACTAGGTTGCAAATTTGAGGAATTTTCTCCTATGCACATTACTGGAGGAGGTGGTCACAAACTGGTTGCTCCTTTAATTTGCAAAGGCTTCAAATGGACCTTTCAACAAACTGAGTTTACTGCTGATGTTTTGGACCTACCATTGGGTAGCTATGATCTCATTTTAGGAGTGCAATGGCTTCGTTCCTTAGGGCCCTTTGGGATTTTGATAAACTCCAAATGGAATTCACTATTGAGGGTAAGAGGTTCATTTTAAAAGGTGATAAAGCTCCACAAGTGAAGCTGGTCAACAACAAGTCTTTTGCTCGTGTTGTTGATCAAGGTGCTGAAATGTGCTTTATGAGGTTAGATCATCCTACACCACAGTTCTTTCTTCCTACATGCAATCTGTTGCACACAACTAACGTAATTCCTGAACTACCACCTCAAATCTCTGAACTGCTGACTGAATTTAGTGATCTGTTTGAGGAACCTACAACCTTACCTCCCTCTAGAATGGGTTTTGACCATAAAATTCCATTAAAAGACAATGCACCACCAGTAAATATGAGACCTTATAGATATTCTATTATTCAAAAGAATATTCACTACAACAAAACAGGCAAGCGGCGGCGGTTGAAAAAGCATTTTGCGGCGGTTTTAACCGCTGCTAAATACCCCTCGCGGCGGTTCAAGAACCGCTGCAGTTACCTCCGCCGCAAGGGAACTCTGCGGCGGTTTTTGCAACCGCTGGAATAACCGCCGGGAGCAGTAAATAGCGGCGGTTTAGGCGGCTGTGAGAGATCGCCGCAAGGTAGTTGGTTGATACCCATATTTCTGCGACGGTTTTGAGGCATTTTGCGGCGGTTTTATATTTGTAGCGGTTTGCAGCCGCTGCTAAATTATCTCTGAAGCCATTATCTTTGGTTATCTGCAGCGGTTTGGGGGATGTTTGCAGCAGTTCAAAACCGCCGCTAAACCGTTTTCCTAATGATGTATTCTTTCTCTATCTGCAGTGATTCTAGCGATATTTGTGGTTGTTCAAAACCTGAGGAGGATACTACTTTTAGCTTTAGAGGCTCAAATAAATTGTTTTGTTATTTGTAGCAACATTTTCTCAAATTATTTAAAAAATAAAATGAAGTATGATAAAGATGCATCAAATTATAAACCTACATAAATAATAAAAGTTCATTCATTCATACTTAAAAGTAAAATAACACAATAATATCAAAAGGTACTGTTGTCCCAAAATATCAAAAGATACGAGGTTTAGGAGTATAAGTTTCTCCAATATATAAGAACATGTTTTCAACATTACTAGTTAATAATATATTCTAAATCTAAAGAGTAGATGTTGGTCCATGATGTGTTGGTGCATGACTAGCAGATGAAGAGCGCAATGCTTGAGCAGGTGAACGTAAATCTTCAGCCTAAAATTACACAAAAATAAAGACTATAAATATATATAAAGACTAATAAATAAAGACTACGAATAGAAGCAACAAACTAGATGGAAATTGAATGCTATAAATATATATACAGCAACAAACTATATATACAGCAACAAAGTATATATACATTTACCTATACAGCAACAAACTATAAATATATATACAGCAACAAACTATTAATCATGTTCTCTATAAGTTTTATAAATATCACATCAGATTCAACATGCGTGACACAATAAGCAATATAATTAAAATTAAAATGCTGACACAATAAGCAATATATTCCAACCAAACAAACTCATTAAAACTCAGCCCCACATACATAAAATCGAAATTGTGAAGTGAAATGAGGATTGAAATAGCTTAAAAGTTCAATAAGACACAAGTTTCCAGCCAAGCAGAATCATAAAAACTCAATACTACAATTAATATGCCCCACACAAACCCAATACTACAAGCACAAAGCCAAACCAGAAAGGAAAAAAAACTCAATATACCCCATGTATGACCCATGATGCCAAGAATAGAATGATCAATGATCAATGTTTATAGGTCTTTAAATCTCATCATTCATGTAAAGATACAATACTAAGATCTCATTTTGCAATTTTATTATACCAGAATCATTACATAATTTGATATTGTTATTTTACTTAGTTTCTTATCAAGCTTTGTGTTCTGTCCACCATATTGACCTTATGCAGTATTTACCAATATTCTTTTGAGTAACCATTCATCATTTCTTATTACAGTCTAAACAGAAGCTTGGTATTATATGGTAAGATCTTTATTGTCATCTGCAAGCCTTGTTAATAATGCTTTCTTCATAGCTACTTATCCGAGATTAAACGTCGCTTAAAAATGTCATTAACTCATTACATGTCTTACTTATATAACAGAACCACCACCAAAGACTTTAAGCATGGACATACATTACACTTACACCAAAAGAGCAATTAGCTTAGGATTGAAATAGCCTAACACTACTCACATCATCACTTTAGAAAAACTCAAAAATAGAAACTACCAAGTTTTTATCCTAAACTTTCATCACCAAAAACAAAGTACACAAATTCCACAGATTCATTCAAGATTCATTCAAGGGTAACAATCTTCTCCACATGACATCTAAGATTCATTCAAGAAGAAGAGAGTAACAAGAAATTTATTAGCAATCAGCAATAAGACATGTAGTTTGGTGGTGAATTATTCAATTAAAAAAAACAAAACTCATTCACAGTAGACATGTAGTTTAAGACTTTAGAGCATTGCTTCCTATAAGAGCCAATTATAATCCCAATTTCTCAACAACAAAAAAACCCTAATCTCACCCTAATCTCATAAGACACAATTATAATCCAAATTTACCTATAATCCAAACACCAAGAAATAGAATTAAAACAATCAGCAAAAAACAACTGGGAAGAGAGAGGGGGGGAAAGCGTGATACCTTGGTGATAATGCTTGAAGAAATAGTCCCAAACGACAACCTCTCCTCAATTGGAATCTTTCTCCCAGAATCCTGACAAGAACAACAAGAAGAGCATTATTAACAAGAAATTAGGGTTAATGAGAGAGAGGGAGCGAATGGGAAGAGAGAGTGAGAGACACACCGTGACAGAAACGAGTTGAGTGGGACCGTGAGCAGTGTGGGGCGGTGGAGAAGGGAGGTGTGGCGGTGGAGAAAATGATTTTCAAGGGAGGTGTGGCGGTGGAGTAGTGTGGGACGATGGAGAAAGGGAGTAATGTGAAACAGTGGAGAGGGAATAGGGTTTCACGGGAGAAGGGGGAATGATTTTCGAGACAGAGAGAGGGAATGATTTTTGAGAGGGAAATTTTTGGGAATGAAATTTTTGGGGAAAAACGGTGGTGGGAATGAAATTTTTGTGGTAGAATTGAGGAACCGCCTCAGGTTGGGTCACAACCGTCGCAGATAACTTTAAAAATTTGCTAAATTGAAGAACCGTCCCACAATGACATAGCCGCAGGTTTATTTTAAAAAATTACTAAATTTTAGAACCGCCGCAGAATTACGCGAAAACGCCCCAGGTTATTTAATAATACGGGCAAACAACACAACCGTCGCGTGCACTGCCGCAAAATTATCACCGGCGGCGGTTTTGCCACAACCGCCGCAGAATTACCGCCGCCGGTTACCAATTTTGTTGTAGTGATTGTGGATCAGTTGGTCAAGGAACTGTTAGACCAAGGGGTAATTCAACACAGTAACAACCCTTATGCCTCCCCTACTTAGTTAGGAAGAAAAATGGATCTTGGAGACTCTGTGTTGACTATAGGAAACTAAATTCAAACACTATTAAAGATAGGTTTCCAATTCCTCTTATTGATGACTTGATGGATGAATTAGGAGGTGCTTCTATTTTCTCTAAACTAGATTTGAAATTTGGCTACCGTCAAGTTAGAATGGCTTATGGGGGAGAGTTTAAAACAGCTTTTAAAACTCACACAGGGCATTTTGAATATCTTGTCATGCCATTTGGCCTAACAAATGCTCCAGCTACATTTCAGTCTTTGATGAACCATGTTTTTAGCCCTTATCTTAGAAAATTTATCATTGTGTTCTTTGATGATATATTGATTTACAGCAAGTCTCTCACTGTTCACCTTACTCACCTCAAACTAGCCTTCCAAACACTTCGTGATAATCTATTGTTCCTCAATAAACCTAAATGCTACTTTGCCACACCTAAAGTATAATATTTAGGTCATTTTATCACTGCTGCTAGAGTCTCAACAGATCCTTCTAAAATACATGCCATTGTTACTTGGTCACTACCAGTGAACATTAAACAATTGAGAGGATTTTTAGGTCTTGCTGGGTATTATAGAAGGTTCATTAAAGATTACGGTAAACTTGCTAAGCCATTGATTGATCTGCTGAAGAAAGACTCATTTTTATGGTCTGATGCAGCCGCTGCTACTTTCACTGCTTTGCAACAGGCTCTTAGCTCTGCTCCTGTCTTAAAATTGCCTGACTTTACTAAGCCTATATCAGCAAATCTCTTGGTCCTAAATTGCAGGCTATGTCTATCTATGAAAGAGAATTTCTTGCCATTGTGTATGCTGTTCAAAAATGGGGTGCCTATCTATCTCATGCTCCTTTCATCATCAGGACAGATCAAAAGACATTCAAGCATATCTTGGAACAAAGATTAAACACACCTTTTCAGCATGTTTGGGTGTCAAAACTCATGGGATTCGAATTTGAAATCCAATATAAGGAAGGCATCACCAACAAAGCTGTTGATGCTTTATCTAGAAAAGATGGTGCTGAGATGCTAGCACTCTCTGTTAATGCTGCTGCAGAAGGATTATTAGACACAATTAAAAACTCATGGTCATCTGATACATTATTGCAACAAATCATTAATGATCTGATCCAATCACCTACTTCTCACTCTAAATACTCTTGGATAAATGGTGAACTTAGAAGAAATGGCAACTTGGTAATTGGTTCTGATATGGATATCATGAATACTATCCTTCAATGGTTACATGATTCTGCTCTTGGTGACCATTCAGGCAGGGATGCCACTTTAGCTCGCATCAAATCATTATTTTTTTGGAAGGGTATGCACAAAGATGTTCAACACTATATCAGAAACTGTGTTGTGTGTCAGCAATGCAAAATTGACAATGCTGCCTCTCCTGGTTTATTACAACCTCTACTGTACCTAACAAGGTTTAGGAGGATATATGCATGGACTTTGTTGAAGGTTTACCTAATTCCTTTGGCAAGCAAGTCATTTGGGTGGTGATAGATAGACTGAGCAAATATGCTCACTTCATTCCTCTAGCTCATCCCTTCACTGTTGGGGATATTGCTCAACTGTTCCTAGATCACATCTTCAAGCTACATGGCTTGCCTTCCACATTTACCACTGACAGAGATCCTATTTTTATCAGTGACTTTTGGTCTGAGATAGTCAAGGGGTATCTCTACAGAAATCTACAGCATACTATCCTCAAACCGATGGTCAAACTGAGATAGTCAACAAGTCTCTTGAAATCTACCTAAGATGCATGTGCTCTGAGAAGCCTACTCAATGGTCTAAGTGGTTATCTCTAGCTGAATGGTGGTATAACACTAGTCATCACAGTGTTGCAAGACTCACCCCCTATGAAATTGTCTATGGCCAACCACCTCCTATTCATCTTCCCTATCTACCTGGGAATCAACTTCTATTACAGTGGATAGATCTATGAGGGCAAGGGAAAAAATGATCAAGCTACTACAGTTTCATTTACTTAGAGCACAGAACCGTATGCAACAACAGGCTAATAGACACAGGTCTGATAGAAACTTCTCCATTGGTAATTTTGTGTATCTAAAGCTGCAACCATACAGACACTATACTTTGAAGCAACACAAACACCACAAGCTTCTTCCTTAGTTCTTTGGGCCATTCAAGATACTAGATAAAATTGGAGGCACAACTTATCAGTTAGAGTTGCCTAATACTACTGATATCCACCCTGTTTTTCATGTGTCTCAGTTAAAGCTATGTACCCTGAGCAGGCTACTGTAATCCCTATCACTGCTTGTCATCTCCCTCCACCTGACACTCTGATCCCTGAAGCTATACTTGGAAGGAAAATGGTGAAGAGAGGCAACATTGCTGGTACAAAAGTGTTGGTACAGCGGAAACATTGCCCACCAGATCAGGCTACATGGGAGTTCAACCATGATCTCCTCAAAAGGTTCCCTAATTTCCACCCTTGAGGACAAGGGTTTGCTTAGAGGGGAGGGTATTGTGACAGAATATTCCTTTACCACAGTAATTTTAGTTGAGTGATTGCAATTTTACTTTTCAATTGTTGTAATGAAATCATCTAGCTTCTAGAAGCTGATGTGGATAGTTTTTTATTACCTAGGATTCGCACATTTCCCTAGATTCGAATATTCCAAATGATTGGTAAAATCATGAGTTGTCATTGTACCAATCATTAGCTGTCAATCCTGCTTTTGGCTTTTTATAGCAGCAGTAGTAATGAATGAAGCAATCATCATTTAAATCAAATATTTCTCTTACCTCTTTCAAAACCCTAAATTCCTCTATTGCATTCTGCTTCCAACGCACAGCATTCTGCCATTGCAGTGTCTGGTCAGAGTGAGGCTCGTTAACAATTCTTAAGTGAACCCTAGCAAACCAATCAGTGCTTTCCTGTTACAGAGGTGGCAGAGGCAGCGTCCGGCGTGCGTGGGTCATGGTCATGCGAATGCGTGGTACGTTTCTCTTCTTTTGTGGCTTCTGTTTGCAGGAAACAAAGAGAAAAAAGAAGAGTACATTCTCATGGCGGAGGTCTCTGGCCTATGGGGCTCGCCGGCGCACGTGGCAGACGGGTGGTGGTGTGGCTTGGAGTTGGGTGGAGCGATGATGTGAGATGTGAGAGAAGAGAGAAGGGGGAGAGAGAGAGAGAGAGATAGAGAGAGAGCGTGGAGAGAGAGAAGGTTTCAGTATCTTTGATAGCGCGTGATGGTTTGTTAGATGCAAAAGTGCATACAGTATGTACCAATTCAAGATACATATTCGCTTTTTAAGTGGCAAAAGTGCCTCCAATTTTTGTACTTATATTAAGACAGCAGCCTTTACCGTGAGAAACTTAGACCAAAACCAAATACGTATAAGAACAGTGGTTTTTTAGTTGCTATTTTTTATTTAGCTTTATATAAGGAGGGGATTAAACAAATATAACTTTAACGCAAATACCTATTCTTTAAAAAAAATAAATATTACACAAATATAGCTTTACTAAAAGTGTGTCTATATATATATATATATATATATATATATATATATAAACTTGTCTATAATGATATGTATATAGTTCATCTCTAATAAAATAAAGGCTTAAATACACTTTTGTTCATCCTATTTTGATCATTGTGCAATTTTGATCCCCCTATTTTATTTTGAGCAATTTTGGTCCATCTATTTTACAAAATTGTGCAATGTTGACCAAATTAGAATTTCAAATTCTAAGATGTTGCTAATTTGTCAATATTTTAATTGACACGACAATTGAGTTAGTCTTGTAGACTTGCCACTTCATTTCTTTTATTAAAAGTAATTTACTTTAGCTCTATAAAATATTTATTTAAAACAATGAACCTTGCATTTGTTATGGGATGACTCCAATTGAAACACATAATGGATTAACCGTGAAATAATTGGATTTCTGAGAAGAAAGAAAGAAAGGCCGGGCTTTGTAAAATATAAAATTTAATTATTTAAGCCATATAAAAATTATTTAATTATTTTAAATAAATATTTTATAAAATAAAAAATTAAAGTAAATGTTTTGTTATTAAAGAAATGAAGTTGCATGCCAATAAAGCTTAGTCAATTGTCACGTCAATTAAAATATTGACACATCAACATCTTAGAGTTGGAAATTTCAATTTGGTCAACATTGCACAATTTTGTAAAATAGGGGGACCAAAATTGCCCAAAATAAAATAGGGGGATCAAAATTGCACAATGAGTAAAATAGGGGGACCAAAAGTGCATTTAAGCCTAAAATAAACTGACTTACCATTACGTACACCTATGGGTAATGACGATGGGTAAAAGGATTTGTTCTTTCTTGTTAAGAATCATAGGATCATACATGCATAGATCAAAGCCATAGGAGAGGTATTGAGCATAAGAGTACTCATGTGGTAAAAGAGGTAAAAACTCTTTATAAGGAATCATATTGAAAAAGATAGTGAAAAAGATTACAATGTGCTCTATATATAGAGCTCTAGGAAAGTTTAACTAAGTAACAATTCCCTAACAAACTAATTACCACTAAACTAATTTTTATCTAAGTTTATATTTCTAATATTTCTTTCATGTCCGCTTGTCCGTTGGTATTGAATATGACGTAAGGAATATATGCTTGGTAAGGAATATCACCTATGGTTACTGTGAACACCCAATTTTAACCGGTATTTTCACATTATTTTTAGAAAATTCCAAAAAATATAATTTTCTATGCATTTTTAGTTTTTTATCTTTTGCGCGTGTCATTTGGAGCTAATTGGCAATTTTGCGTTTTTTTTATCATTATTATTATTAGAGCTTAATTTTTAATTGCAAAAAAAAGCACTTATAAAAAACCAAAAAAAGAAAGAAATTTTTAGGACAGATGTTTTAGAGGTGTTGTGGAATTAAGTTTTCGTCATTCCCTATACATAACCGACTCCCGAATCCATTCTAGTTTACACAGACCAATAACCTTTTAAGGTAGGTTTTTCTCAATTTTCCCTATTTAATAAAGTGGGTGGCAACTCCTAAAATTACCACTTTTTGGGCTGTCTACGTCGAGATCCCGGTCACGACAGTTACACATTGCTACTTTGGGGTTAGATAGTAGTGAAATCCAATAAGCAACCAGATTGGGAGATAAATGCTTTGGAGGTTATAGTGTGAGTGTCAGACATAGAAAAATAGAGAGAGGGCTCTGGGTAAGAGTAACACGAGACAGCTAGACGGATAAGAGGGAAGATGGATGGATAGGAAATTAGAATTAGGTCATAAAGAGAGTGTTTCAATTAATAGAGCAGATACTAATACTAATACTAATTTTAAACATTTCTAAGCCCTATTTCAAATACAACACATTAACACCTTTTTAGCTAAAACAATTTCTCAAAAAAATAATACTTTAAACACCATTATTTTACTAAAGTAAAAATAATATGATACACTATTGATTTCATCTAAAAATATAGTTATTTATCAATTAAACATATCTTTATAATTCGAAGGCACAAAAGGCCTTAAAACTGATACTTATAATTTAAAATAACAATAATAATAGTAAATCATGGATAGTGTTTAAAAATAAAGTAGTAGTAAAATAATAACCTACCACTAAAATATGCTAACCACTAAAATAGTTACATACCAATAAACTAACGTATGCACACATGCATGCATATATGTTAGGCAAAAAATTGGGGTGTTACAGTGGTGATGTTCTGAATATCATGACATTAGCAACGATGAAGAAACTGGGAAAGAATGCGAAGGATCTCATTCCTACCACCATGACCAAGACTAGTTTAATGGGCCACCCATCTCACGCATTGGGAGGGTGTTGGTGGCCGATGTGACGGTTGGGACCAAGGTGACTCGTTCAGCTTTCTTTGTCATAGAAGGGAAGCTCTCATATGTTGTGATTTTGGAGAGGGATTGGATCCACACCAGTGAATGCGTTCCTTCCACTCTGCACCAGAAACTGATGATATGGATAGGTGATAAGGTGGAAATAGTGGAGGTTGATCCCAATCTGTTCCCTGCTGAGATAAATTAAGATGTTTGAAGCTATCTTCTACTCCCCTCATTTGCTCCCCATCTCCATTCCAGGGAATTACGAGGAGGGGGAATAGAATCGTGTGAATGGACTAAGAAAGGATTTGAATTCAAAATGTTGGCCGACCCATGGCCTAGCAATGAGAATAATGATTAGTCTCCCAACAGAGGTACAAAGCCTGATGGATCAACAACATCTATTCCAAATGGAATCATGCATCAAAGAGTACTCCTGCCAAGGGGCTTCGGATCATGTGAAGAAGACGAACTCTTAGAGTACTCCTGCCAAGGGGCTTCGGACGACCCCGATAATGGGACGTTGGCCGAACCTCCCCACATAGAACTCATCCAGAGGAGGATACCCACATTTGAAGCTCAAGAACCTCTGGTGGCGGTGAACTTAGGGAGTGGAAGCAAGCCGAGAATGACTAAGGTTAGTGGCAAGCTACAACCTCAACAGCGAGATTAGGCGGTAGCTTTGATAAAGGAGTACCGCGACTGCGTTGCATGGGAATACCATGAGATTTCAAGCCTTGGTAGAACATAGGCTTCCCATCAAGGAAGGTTGCAGGCCCCATAAGCAGCCACCGAGGAGGTTCAACCCACAGCTGATGCCAAAGATCAAGGCCGAGGTGGGGAGATCGCTGAAGGCAGGATTCATAAGAACTTCCAGGTACGTAGAATAGATGTCTAATATAGTCCCCATGATCAAAAAGAAAGGCCAGATACGAGTCTGTATTGATTTCATGGATCTAAACTTGGCTACTGCGAAAGATGAGTATGGTATGCATGTGGCCGACATGCTAGTCGATGCCGCGACTAACAATGCCATCTTGACTTTTATGAACGGTTATTCTGGTTGCAACCAGATATACGTGGCCTAGGCTGACACCCATAATAATGCCTTTAGGTGCCCAGTGCCTTAGGTATCTACGAGTGGTTGGTAATGTCATTTGGCCTCAAAAACGCAGGATCCACGTACCAATGGGCCATGGATACTATTTTCCATGACCTCGTTGGTAAAAGTTTGGAAGTGTATATTGACGATGTGGTAGTCAAATCCAATCGAGGCCCACCTTGTTGAGCTTGAACAAGTCTAAAGTAGATGAGACTCCACAATCTCAAAATGAACCCCACTAAATGTGCTTTTGGCGTATCTGTAGACAATTTTCTAGGCTTCTTGGTGCACAACCAAGGCATTTAAGTAGACAAGAACAAAGCTCGAGCTATCTTAGAGGCAAGACCCCCACAAGAAGGAGCTGCAGAGTTTACTAGGCAAGATCAACTTTCTAAGGAGATTTATCGCCAACTCGGCTGGAAAAATGAAAGCTTTCTCACCCTTGTTGAGGATAAAGAACACCGAGGAGATGACATGGGGAACCAAGCAACGGGAAGCTTTAGACCAGATCAAGCTTTGTCTTAGAGGCAATACCCCCATCAATGATGTTGAAACTAGATATTCTTCTATTGAGAAGCTTTGTCTATCTTTGTTCAATGCTTGTACTAAACTTGAATATTACCTTTTACCTAAGAAAGTTTTGGTTGTGTGCAAAGTGGATATTATTAGATATCTTCTTAATAGGCTCGCCTTGCAGGGAAAACTTGTAAAATGGGCCATTAAGTTAAACGTGTTTGCCTTGACTTATGTGCCGCTAAGAGCCGTCAAAGGACAAGCTTTGGCCAATTTCGTGGCTCAGCATCCGTGCGCGAAGGTACGCAATTTACCAGCCGAGCCTGCCAACTATTTGAGGTTGAAGCCTTGGGTTCTCATGTTTGACGGATCGAACACATAAACAGGGGAAGGCATCCGCGTGGTGATCATCATCCCCTGCGACCAAACATAGAGGTTCATGTGCAGGATAGGAGATCAGCCTTCCAACAATCAGGCCGAATATGAACCCTTGATCATGAGACTTGATATCCTGGCCGCCATGAAAGCCCAGTACATAGAGGTAAAAGGTGACTCGCAGTTGGTGATTAAACAAATTACTGGGGAATACAAGTGCTACAAAACGAAGCTCAAGCAGCTACAGGCCTCGGTGCACAACTTGCTAAAGTTGTTTGCCAATGTTGTGATCATGTATGTCCCTATAAGTGAGAATCAAGAAGCGAATGACTTGGCCTAGCAAGCCTCGGGGTACAAGGAGTTGGTGGTCAAGGTAATGCAACAAGACGCATTGGCTCCGACCGAGGAGGATCCTGCAAATGCTTGGATTGGGGTGTTGACAAAGTACCTCTGTAACCCAGCGGCTAACATTGACTTTAAGGTCAAATAGAGGGCACTTAAGTACATCTTGATAGGGGGCGATCTCTATAAGAGGAAATCCAATGGGGTGTTATTACGGTGCCTCAAAAGGAAAGACACTTACATGGTGATGCACAAATCCACGCAGGGATTTGTGGTGCGCAAAGGTCTGGCCCCATCATGAAGTGGCTCATCCATAGGCATGGATACTATTGGCCAACGATCACGGCCGATTGCTTCCAGTTTTCGAAGGGGTGTGAAGCTTGGCAGTTCAATGGACCAATCTAGAGATTTGCTACGGATGAGCTTCATCCCATCATTAAACCTTGGCCATTCAGAGGGTGGGCCATGGATTTGATCGGCAAGATATATCATCCAAGCTCAAAGGGTCATAATTATATTATTGTAGCCACCGATTACTTCACTAAATGGGTCGAACTCGTGCCTTTAGGTAGTGTCAATTAGGCTGCGACGATTGAATTCATAGAGAACCAAATCATATACAGATTTGGTATCCCTGAAACCATCACGACCGATCAGGGCACAATGTTCACCGGGGAACAAGTGGTGGCCTTTGCACAAGAGTATAGCATCAAGATGAGACACTTGTCTCCTTATTATGCTCAAGCTAATGGACATGCCGAGGCTACCAACAAGATCATCATCAAACTCATCAAGAAAAACATAGAGGACAAGCCTCGACGGTGGCATGAGACCCTCAATGAGGTCCTTTGGGCTATGAGAAATTCTAAGTCCACGGCCACGGGGGCGACTCCCTATCGCTTGGTATATGGTCAGGACGTCGTGTTGCCACTTGAGATCAGTGTAGCATTGTTAAGAATGGCTCGGCAACACTCTCTTAACATGGAGGAGTACCATCAGGCCATGTTGATGGAGTTGGACTAGGTGGATGACGACAGGCTGACTGCCCTCAGCAGGATTGAGATGAACAAGGCCAAAATGGCCCGAGCCTACAACAAACACGTCAAGCCAAAGAAGTTTGTTGAAGGTGACCTCTTGTGGAAGTCTATTTTGCCACTTGGGAAGAACGACCCCCAATTTGACCCTACATTGTGAGTGAAGTGTACAACGGTCGGGCATACCGTTTGATTACACTAGACGGAGAAGAGTTCGAAACAAATATCAACGGCAAATATCTTAAAGCATATTATCCTACTCTTTGGGAAAATATGCAAGGAAAAGAAAATTGGTAATTAAAGAGTGAAAATGTCAAAGTGGCACGCCACACACTGGCGGCCTAGTGAGAAAGCAAAAGGAAGTGATCCAGTGGTATACCAGCAGAAAGGAGAGCGGTTGGTTCAAGGTTGGCCGCCACAGATGATTCAAAAAAAGGGGTGGCAATGGAAGAACTTACCTGGCGAGCGTGTAGCCTACGCCATGAAGAGATTGCAGATTCAACTTCACTCTGGCCATGCTCCGGGTCATAAACAAAAACCTCTTTCTGGGACTCTTACTCCTTAATGCGTTGTTCCAAGGGTTTGCTCTGGTGGTATAAACAGGTCTGCTCTGCTACAACCATGTCGAGCTTGTTGTAGCCTCCTCCTACCAGAGATGTTTCAATCTCCCCAATGCGGCTCCTAGCCGTCTCTTCCTCTGCTACCACCAACCTACGCTCTGCCTCGTAGGCTGTGAGATACATCTTTTTATCAGCCTGCAGGACATTCAAACGATCTAGTACTTGTTGGGCAGCGTCCTAAGCAGCTTTGGATGCCGAGTATATTTGAGAGATCTCTGGCAGCCGGTAGGCTATGTCCTTTAAGACCCTTTTCCTCTGCTCCAAGAAATCCTCTGAAGATGCCAGCCTGAGTGCCAAAGATCGTAAATCTTAGAGTTGGGTAGGATCGGTGATGATTCGACCTTGAAGGACTTCTTCTAATCTCTGCAGCTCATCTGCCGAAGGGGGGATCAGCTGCGATAGGCACTGAGAGGCAAAATACAGAGCCACCTCTACCTCAGTTACATGTTTGGGATCTGGCTGAGAAGAAGGAACTAGTGGAGGGGAATGTTGAACCGGAATCAGAGACTCATCCAGAATTGGGGGATCGGCCGCCTACAGACAAAAACCACCGTGAGAAAAGTAAAAGGCCAGCGAAAAAGAAAAAAGAGAACAAGGAGAGTACTGTACCTTTGACTTCTTAGAAAGGCGAGGGGTGTCTTTTGCCACCACAACGACTCTCTTCACCGCTGGCTGTGACGAAGTCTCCGGTGGGGCACGTCAAGCAGATGACCACCGAAAGGTGATGGGACCATCTTCGTCATCCTCCAGGTCACGGTCAGTAGAAGATTCTACTTCTAAAAAGAGGATGAAGATGAGAAGATAAACTATCATATGAGTAAGCAACAAATGCACTATGAGGAGTAGAGAATGTACCAATGGCCGGCTGAGATCGAGTTGGGAAAGAAGGGGCAGCAGGAGTAGAGGTTGCAGACTTGGGTGTCTACTTGGTAGCAGGAGGAGCAGTACTGGTGCTGGCCAGTGCCACAAAAGGGGTTGGAATTGTGTGAGGTTGATCGAGGTACTTGGATAGGTATTCATCTAGCGCCCGAGGGAAGACTAGGTCTTTGACGCTAAGCAACCAATGGGTGAAGGCACTGGTTTCCTCCGGACACATCTCATGGTGCGCCCACACGTGTTATCCCCTCACGATGGCAAGGATCATTCGAGGCTTGGAAGGCAGAGGTACATGCTGTAGTAATCCAAATTTCTTGCAAACAAAATTGGGGTAATAGTACTCTGTGAGGGCTTTGCTATAGCGAGAAGTGGCAATGTAACCAATCGGCAAATCCCTGGCCACTAGAGAAGACCGCCAATGATCACGGATAGAGTTGCAGACAGCAAGAGAGAGAAGGGATTGAGATCTTAGAGGGGCGAAAATCCATAAGGGACCATACCTCTTGCCCAACACTGAACACCATGCCATTTCGGTCGCATTTGCCCGTAGAAGCTCCTTCGTGAACTGGGCTGCAGTCAGTCGATGGCAAGGGTCGCCAAGAGTTGGGGACCCAAACACCTGTTGGTTGGTGACTTGGGGATGGTAAGCCCTGTAGAGAGGATATGGGGAAAGTAAAGGCTAGCCCACAACTAAAGAAACCACATGGGGCCTTGTATCTTGGATACTCGAGCATACTCCCTAATCTGGTCAAGCATATCTTAGATGCCTCGATAGAGCCGAGGAAGTAAGGAACCCATGCAAAAACCTTGCCACTGGTCATCGGGCAACGAAAGGCTGCAACTCTTGAACAATTCCCGCGTGGCGGTGCCGTAAATTTTTTTGTAGAAGAAGTACATAAGAAAAGCGGTATGCTCCTCGTCTGTAATTTTTGCATTAGTCTTTGAGTTCTCATTGAGAAACTTGGAATAGACACCTCCAGGGTGGATGTGACCAAGGTTTATTTTCTTCGGCAGCCGAGAGGGATGACGCTCTCGCCAAATGCAGGCAGACCGGTGATGGCAGATACGTCAAGAACAGTGGGGGTCACCATGCCCCATGGAAAAATGAAGGCATTGAAGTTGGAGGACCAAAAACCCAAAAGGGGCAGTAGAACGTCAAAATTATGAGGGATGGCCAACGTAGAATGGGTAATCATATCATGAAGGCCCCATTTTCTCCAGGTGTCTTTCTTGGTGGAGTGGGTCTTTTAGAAAAAGGCACGGTAGTCATCAATAGGTTTAGACCTGCCCCTGGTTTCTGATACTCTGACGTTGATGGTGAACAAGTCTTGGGTGATTGGTAGGCCAGAATGAGTCGAGGCGATGAATATCTGTTTGAAAGCGTCAAAGCCTTCACGAACTTGAGAAGTGGTGGGTGGCACCATAACGCCACCAGAGACGAAAACGAGAACGTTCTGGGGGGAAACCCCAAGAGAAGGGCTCGCAGAAGACGGACCAGAGGAAGAAGAGCTTGATTGATTGTCATCACCACCAAAACTATGGTCTTGAATTTGGGAATCGGAATTTGAAGACATGGTAAAAGGAGACGATGATGGCAAAAGAAAGGAAGGAAGGTCTGGTTCGTAAGGAAGAGAAAACAATGAAGATGGTGAAACGTTTTCAAGAAGTGCAAAGTAACTATACATAGCAATGATGGGCGCTATTTATAGCTTTGGAGGGAACTGTTTGGGCAACGTTGGGAACAGTTGCGCTGCCTTATCATTTCTCGTCAGGCGAATTGCCATGTGTCACATGGTGGCAGTTTAGTCATTTAAAATCATCACACCATGTCATATTAAGGGTTTTTTGTACCATCAGTCACATCCTGGAGGCCATACGGCAACACAAAAAAGGAGGCAATTGTTAACACCCAAAAATAATTAAGTCGTGGACTGAGAGCTAAGAGAAGGGAGAAAAAGGGTTAGGGTGCCGAGGTAGGCCACTAGAAAAAATCGTAGGAGATAAAGAATGATCTCAAGAGAGGCCCTCGGGGAAAACCACAAGATAAACTCCCCAAGGATGGGGTAAGCCCGAGGGATAGTAAATGAGGCCGAGGGAGAGTAATGCCTCAGCCTATAGAGTACCACAGCCATGATGGCTCGGGTGCCTAGGTTCATGGCCGTTGTCCGAGAACAAGGGTCAGCCGAAGAACTAAATGGCCGAGGTAAGGCAGGCTTTCTTGGAAGGCAAGAGATAAGGGGCACGTGGACAAAACGTGGGACCAGTTGAAGATCACGCGAATGAGCGAAGCCTTGAAAAATGGAGTGAGAGATTTTTGCCCCACTAACCGTGCTAGTGGGATCGTGGGTAGTTACTCCGCCTCTTTAGGGCTTAGGAGCAGTGATAGGCATTGATCTTTAATTGATCCAACGGTAGGCAAGTGTTGTCTCGGACTGGCCGATGAGGGCCTATGTATATAAATAGGAAGAGAAATAATTGTAAAAGGACACACATCAATAAAACAACTCTACTTTTTATCTGTTTATCTTCTTTTATCGCACTTTACTTTTATCTTTATGCATTAGGCTAGCAGATAATCCAACCCTCGCGTCCCATTCACTCAACCTGACCCTTTCTAGAGGAGTCAGGAAACCCACAGTTTCCCTCCTCGACGCAATTGCTTGAAGAACAGAGGAATTAAAGACTGTCAAAACCTCTGGTCGATCCCACAGCTAGAAGTTTGACGACAACAATGACTAACGTCGTGTTTTGGTTCTTTGTATGTTTGAGTCAAAGGATTTTCTTCCTCCATATGAATTTCGTGAGTTTAGTTTCTCACAAGTACTTGTGTGAAGTTTGAGAGAGAGTGACACGCGCAAAAGATGTTACAATTTTTCGCATTTATTATTTTATTGTATGAGTCTCTCTCTCTCTCTCTTACTTAACAAAACAAGTAGTTGTGAGGATCCAAACTCAACTTTTGCAATCTGTCACTTTCCACTTGAAATGACAAAATTAGTCATTTTCCCTGGCCCACTTCCTTCTCCATCTTCTCCCATTACCATCTCTTTTTACCCACTCCACCCTCATTATCCTCCTACCCCCTCATCTGCACTCAGTTTTTTCACATCATTTTACCCCTTTGTGAAGCTTATTGCTCACTATCTCACTAGCCAGAGAAGGTAACATGCCTCCCTTCTGATTTTAGATTTGTAGTTAACTTGTTGAGGAGCCCGCTTTCCAACAAGTTGACAACACTATAAGAAGGGTTTATTTTCTTTTTAGCTTCTGGACAACTTGTTGACGAGTGGCTTCATCATCAAGTTGAGTAAAGGCATGTACACGCGACTGGTTACCTTTTGTTAACAAGTTGTTGACGAGAATATGACAAAATGTGCAAAATTATCTTTTTTCATGCCTGTTTTGCTATTAACTAGGCTACCATGGAAGAAAACTATCCGAACACCCGAGGGAAGAGTTACAGGGGTAGGTGGAGGTGGAGTTTAGTGGGTTGAAGAGGTTTTTGAGGTAAATGGAGAGGGTATAAAATTGGGTGAAGTTGTCTTTTGACAGTGGAGCAAAGAGCGGTAGTTAGAGAGTGAGGGTGGGATGATGATGACAACGACTATGAAGAACTCGCAGAGAGGATGGAGTAGTATGAGTGGCATCTTTCATTATTAAATGCATTGACAGTGAGGTTCGATGGTTCCACATCCGAACTGATTCGATGGCACCACGTCTGAACCGGTTCGGACGACCGTGCTCCGAACCATCGTAGGATAACAAGATTCATTAATGGCATTTTGGTCTTTTCACGCATGTTGGGGGTGTCTACTGAGTAGCTAGAGGGTTGGACGAAGTATGGGCGGGCTCGAGATTAAAGGCTACCAGCATTAGAAAATGCCAACTCACATCCAAATTTGAAAGGAAGGTTTGTTAAAACTTAAAACTGTTGGAGAATAGGTTTTGATGGTTATGTGTTGTACTCAACCATGAATTACTCAAAAATTTAAAAGGTTATTCATTCCTCAGGAAGAGATGACTTCCGTAATACCCTCTATTTTCTTTTATTTAAATAATTTAGATACCATATGTATTTTAGGTGAGGGGATGAATCTTCCCTATTGGGTTAATATTTATTTATTTAATTTAAGGATGGTAACCATTGGGTAAATAATTATTGTTTAAATTGAATAAACTTCCATTGTAGAATACAATAATAAAAGTATAATTATTTAGAAAAGAAATATAACTATTGTTCATTTCATTTGAAAGCTCTGTAGTCTCATCCCATCCGCTAGCTGATAGCATATGAGACTAGTATATGTATTTGGTAAGCACTAACATTTAGTATTTTTCAATTAGTGTTTAGTGTTTTTTGAAACACTACTTCAAGTTACATTTTAGTGAATAGCATATAGCATCTCACTTTTTTTTGGCATTTTTATCCTTATTATTTTTCATAAATTACTTCTCTTTCTTCATTATCATTAAATAATTTAATAATTAATCAAATATTATGTCATTTTACTTTTATCAATTATTTTAACTGCTAAACATATAAATTACTATTAGCTAGTTTATCCGCTATCTGCTACATTTTACCAACCAGACTGTAAGAAATAATCTCAACTTTTAGATCTCAATAATTTGAAAATGGGACAAATTTTGTGATGAAAATAAAAATAAAAACGGTACACACTAATCTCTGTATCTCCCATCTACAAGTTCGTTTATTTGCTCGCTATTGAATAATATGGCATCCATTGAAGATAAAAGAGAAAAGATTAAGAGATCAAATATTCATCAAATGAATTGATAGAAATGATAAGGGTTGTGTGAAATGATTACATGAAGCCTCTTTATATAGGCATAAAACTAACTACTAACTAACTCACTAATTAGTAACAACTATCTAACAAACTAATTTGTAACTACCAACTAACTATCTCTCTAACTTCTAACTAACTATATATCTAATAGTCCCCCGCAAGCTGGAAGTTGTTCACAACACTTCTAGCTTGACATGAACAATAGAGAGATACATCAAAACAAAGGAAAATTACAATGATTCATAGTTAATCAACTACTGTGAGCCTTGAACTTTTAAACTCCAGATATGTTGTCTCTGTTGAAGTATGCAAGGAAGGAGTGATACACATGAAACTACACTCCACATTGATCCGCTCACTAATTGTACCTTCAGATTCATCTTGATAATTCTGATGAGCAAAAAACATTAGGTGCAAATAGGAATAGCAAGAACATTTTTCTGGGATTCTTGAAAGCGGTACACTAGTATCATGCCACCAGAAATCACAACAACACCAACAATGCAGAAAAGGGTAATCAGCACCCACATAAACCAAGATGATATGAAGAAGAAGAATGGCACAAGAAAAGAAGATGCCATAATGGCAAAGAGAAAAGGAATATCACGATCCAAAATGAAATCGGAACTCCGCTTCAGATCACAATCATCGGGAATCAGAATGAAAGGAGGACAGTGAAGTGAAATGCAAAACGGATATGCAAGAATTGCAAACGGAGACGACGATTACTGATACTGACAAACAATTTGTGTCAAACGAATCAGAAACGGAACAAACGAAAGCAAGTTGCAGAAACTGACACTCTCATAGAAGCGAGAGGAAGGAGATAAATGCGATTCTGATTGAAAAGCGAATGATTGATTCAAAATCGATTCAAAGAATTTGCGAATTCGAAATTTTGGGAAACGCAAAAATAGAGGAATGATGTAATTGAAAGAACACCAAAAACGCGATGTGCGGAATTGCGGAACACGCAAACGTGATGAAGAAAGAACACAACGCACATCGAAAGTTAGAGATCACAAATTCCCAAATTTCCGAAAACGAAATATCAAGAATTGGGGAAAAGAAAGTGAAAACCCTAACAAAAACGAATTTCCGAAATCAAATTGGGGAAAACCCAAGAATAACTAAGAATGATGAAATCGGAATCAAGAACGATCAACAATATCAGAAAAGTGAAATGCAACTAAGAGCACAAAATGCGAAATCGAAAATTCAAACACAATGGAGAATCACAAACTCTAAAATTGCAAAACGCAAAAGAGCGATCAAGGAAAATTGCAATATCAAAAAACGAAAGTCGCAAATGAGGAATCAAAGGCAAATCATGAAATGAAAAATCAGAACTTGAATCACAGAACAAAAAATGCAAACTGAACGGTGAATTGCGAAATATTGGTTTCAAACGCCATGAACAAAGAGGGAAAGAATGTAAAGAAACCGTTTCTCATGGATGAACAAATCAAGAAACTGAAGCAAAAAATGATGCAAATGGAAGAAAGAATAAATCGGAAAAGGAAATGAATGGAAAGAAAACTAATAAAACGAAAAAAGAACCTGCAGCGGAATTCAGATTCAAGGTGGATACCATGTGTGCTCTGATACCATGTTGAAGAACATGGCATCCATTGAAGATTAGAGAGAAAAACTCTAATAGACTCTCATATTGAAAGTGATGAAATATTACAAATGAAAAGAGTTAAAAGTAAAATGACTACCTAAGCCTATTTATAGGCACTTACTAATACTAACAAACTATATTTCTAATAGTCCCCCGCAAGCTAGAAGGTGTTCACAACACTTCTAGCTTGGGATGAGCAAAAGTACATCGAATCGAAAGAAAATTACATGAGAGATGCCGGAAATATATCGGCGAAAATAAAAGCCATAAGGCAAAACCTTAACTATCGAGTAGAAGTCATAACTCAAGACTATAACCACTCGGAGGAAGCAACAATCCAACGCTTAACCATCAAGTAGAACCACAATTCAATCCTATAACCACCCGTAGGAAGCAACAAAAGCTATAACCGCTCGGAGGAGGCAATAGTGCTATAACCACTTGGAGGAAGCAACAATGCTTAACTACTCAAGGGAAGCCACAATGCTATAACCACTTGGTAGAAGCTAGAAAATAAGCCAATAAGGCTAAACATCAACAAAGAGGCAAATCACCAAACACTTAGTGTGCACAATTCTGAGATAGGGATCAAGTGCCACTATTCAGCAACACAGAGAAAATGATTATTATCAGAGGTATATGGAAACTCCATATGGAATATTATTAAACGTAAACCAAAGTTCAAAGTAATAAGGCAAAAGTCACTAAAACCAATATGCAAGTCTAGGATCACCAAATCCACCTTATTAATGCAAGTGTATAAGATGAACTAGGCAGAAGTTGTCTTCTTTTGCTGTAAAATGACTGCATAGACATGAACTCCAACACCAATGCTGAAAGCAGTGTAGATATCCCCATATTTGGAATACAATGAAATGAAACTAGTAAATATGTAGTCACACAAATGAAACCCAATTTTGCCAAACATTGAATCCCCATTTCAACTCTCAACTTGTGTAACTCAGCAGCAGTAGGAAGCAACAAGAAATGGCAGCAACAAGAAAACACAGTCATTAAAGGAAATTCTGTATGAGGCATTTCATCAAACAGGTTGTGTGCACACCACTTTCAGATAATATTGAACTACAATTTTCTCAACCTGCTCATTCCCAGACTTGATGCTACTGACATCAGAATTGCTAATAACATGCTCAGGAATCAAAACCGATTGAATGAGATAAACCTGAAAAAGATGATACCGCACGGTCACACCGTAGTGACGTCACGCCGTCGCACGAAATCACCGCAACATCGTCATATCATCATCACCGTTACCAACTGAGAATCAATTACTTTTCTGGAAAACCGCACTATCATCAATCGAAGAGAAGTAACAAACGTAACCGAAATAGTAGCAAGAAACGGTTAGACAGCAGCAGAAAGATCCGGAAACGAAAGAACGGGATGGTAAAGCAGATTTTTCTGGGAAACAAACGGAAACGAAAAGGAAACAAAGATCACTCGAAGAACACGGAACTGGAATCAGGACAGACGCAAATGGAATTGCGTTATTCAAATGAAAGAGGAACAGATTTGTAAATGCAAAATTGAATCGCAAGAAATCAGAAGAAAACGAAATCGAAATCGATTCAGAAAGAAGAGGGATTTGCGATTTCCTGAAACTGAAGAATCAAACAAAGGAATTTGCGATTTCAAGAAATCTGAGAAAGGTCACGAAGAGTCAGAAAATTGTGACCTAATTGCATAAAACCAGAAGTGACGAATTCGAATTCGAATTGAAGAAACGAAATCGAAAACAAAGAAAGAGAGAAAATCAGTGAAGAATGCAACTGAAACTGAAATTGCAGCAATTGAAAATGAAAATTGCAAGATTTCTGAGGAAGCAAGGCAAAATCGAATTCAAAAAGGAAAACGAAAATTGCAGAAGCAAGAATGTAGATTACGCTTCATAGAGAAATTTGAAAAAGAAGATGCATAGAATGATTTTCTTGAAGAACAAAAACAGAAAACGAAACCAATAAGAAATAAATGGAAAAAAAGGAAACTAGTAAAAATAAAAGAAAGAACCTAGCAGCGGAATTATCCATGTTTGCTTTGATACCATGTTGAAGAACATGGCATCCATTGAAGATTAGAGAGAAAAACTCTAATAGACTCTCATATTGAAAGTGATGAAATATTACAAATGAAAAGAGTTAAAAGTAAAATGACTACCTAAGCCTATTTATAGGCACTTACTAATACTAACAAACTATATTTCTAATACTCGCTGACATGTATCCTTAAGCTGCGAAGTTGGCCGTTAGTGTGTTTGGAACATGACATTTATTGAAAACTAAATCAGATTCAACTTCTAGTCCCCAGTATTGAATGACCCTAGTTCTTTACGTATCAAATGAGTGAGGATATGCAATTTGATAGCACACATCTCTCCTCTTTTTCAACATACAATATCATTCCAGTGTTCCGAAGCTGTCTCCCTTGCCAATGTGAGAATTCAGAAGAATGTGTCTTCTAAATAAAGTGGTAGAAAGTAGAAAGTATATTGCTAACACTCCTCTAAAATAACGTTATTGGCATATATGGCATGTTCCCTGAATGCTAGCAACTACCCAACAATTCACAGAACAAAAGGAAAATTGACTAAATGGAGAGGTAGAGAAGAATGGCAGGGTTAAATGGTGACAAGTTTTTTGATGACACGCTTTAGCAATAGCAATGGACTTTTCTATTGGTTTTCTTTTCTATGAGGTTAGAGTGAATATTGAATACGCTGCTAGGTTTCAAAGCTCAAAATGATAATATGGTTTAAACTTGACTAGATAACGTATTGCGGGAAATGAATAGGTGTGTGCTATGAAAGGCCAGTAGCGTATATGGTAAAGACAAAAACATAAACATTGATATTTCTTTTGGAGCTTTTTTCTTGTTAAATTCTGTATTCCAAAGTGAGTCTATGATGAACCCCCATGACGGAAGTAAAGTACGGATCTATAAAGGGCAGCAATATGTAGGAAGAAGATGAGCGCAATTAGGAGATCATCCAAGAGACCAATTATTCCCACAACCCCTGCAGGAAAAAGGGAATAAAATTTAACATGATCCAGAGGCATTAGTTACTGGAACATTAAAACAAACCCAACAAAATGGTAACTGAAATCAATTTATGTACCTTCAGGAATGATGTCAATAGGGCTGACGATGTATATAGCACTAAGTATCATCTGTATGTATCATAGAGACAATGTCAATGTTGCACACAAGAAAAGTGTATTATGGTGTAGTATCAAATTGCCAAATTCTATAAATTCAGTGGTGGTTTGGTTACTGTAAAACAAAATTGATTTTAGACTTCATTTCAAATTCAATTATCATCAAGTACAACAAGAATGGATGAAATCACAACGGTTTGTACTCACATAACAAACTGTGTAAACCGATTAGTAACTAACATCATCAGTTAATCAACAACTAACTAAACAGGATAGTTGACACTCAATTACAAAGACAAGCCAAATAGCTCCATCAAGCGCAAAACTAACACTACCGATCAATTTACAAAATCAAATCCATTTCCAAACAATATCTGTATTTGTATAAAGAAAAATAAAATAGTTGTTGAGGGAGATTATATATACTAACAGTAATAAAGACGCGAGCTCTGATGAGAAGGGGAAGGGATGTATGAGGATGGATGAAATCACGGAAAAGCCTCCGCAAGAGAAAAGGAAGATCGAGGAGTCTCTGAATATGACCGGGGGAACCAGCACCGAAGAAACGGTTATAAGTGTGTATTTTGGAGAGAATGTGAGAGACTTGAGTGTCATGGCGGTGGGTGAGGGAATTGTCGGTTGGAACCAAAAGGGTAATAGGGCGACGACAGAGTGGGCATTTACAGGGTTCAACGCCGGAAGCGTGTTGCCAAACCATCATTATACAGTTTCCACAAAACCAGTGAGAGCAGTTCGCTTGACATGGAATCTGGAAGTTTCCGTGGCATACTGAACATAGATCCTTCGTCGGAGGACCTTCCCGTCTCTCTCTCCCTCTCCTCCGTTCCTCCTCCATCCTTCTCTCTCACACTTTCTATGCTTTTCCTATTCGCTCCGTCTTCTTTTCTTCCTAATCACTAGTAGTAATCAATCTATAGAGATTGGTAAATGCTTACTTAAAATCACTAGTAGTAACCATAGTTAGTTAACAATGTTAACGGACGGAGCTGATGTGGCAAATCTCAATGACCAAATTGATATTAAGTTATATAAGTTATGAACTAAATTGAAACACTCAAAAAATTTAATTTCCACTCATATATTTACATCTCTTTCATCTTCAATTTCATTTGTAAGTCTAATCAATAAGCTTTTTGGACCCAAAACTTCGTAGTTTGCCGCGAACCTCAAAATACCAATTATCATATTTAACAACTTGTCAATCAATTCAAATTCTAATATATATGCCATATTGGAACTTTCTTCTTTTCTTGTTATTTTTTCTCTACTTTGATCTAAACAATTTAGAGACATTAAACACATGCTAATGTTTGTTCTTCATAACTTACATGATGTTCTTAATGTATTATTATGTGTTTTAAGGTATCTCTGTGGTTTGGATCAAAGAAGAGGAAAAATAATAAGAAAAGAAGAGAGAAAGTTCAAACATGGCATATATATTAGAATTTTGAATTGATTGAGTCGTTTACTACAAACCATGGAGTTTTGGATCCAAATAAAAAATTGTATAGACCTACAAATGAAATGGAAGATGAAATAGATGTAAATATATTAGTGGAAATTAATTTTTTTTGGGTTTCAATTTGGTCTCTAATTTATATAACTTAATATCAATTTGGTCCCTGTGATTTGCCACGTCAGCTCTGTTAACATTGTTAACTAACTATGGTTGACGAAGGGACTAAATTGATACACATTTGTAAAAGTGGGTGACTAAATTGAAATATTTGAAAAGTCAAGGACCAAATTGAACATTTTTAAAAAAATTAGAGACCAAATAGGGTATTACCTCTTTCTGTAAAGGACCATTTTGACACGGATTTAAAAATAAAAGACCAAAATGATAAAATAAATAAATAAAGAACCTAACTGAAATTTTAGTCAAAGATGAATGACAAAAATGCAATTTGGCCTATAGGTTTTTTTTGGTCAAATTGTTTGATTTCATTAATACAGGCCAGGCCCAAACCAAAACAATTTAGATTCAGGCTCATGCTTTTCCCAAACCCCCTACTACTCACCACACACACCTTAACTCCAAATATTCCAAAAATACCCTTAAGTAGAGGATGTGTTTTCGTGCGATTCGGTTGAGGCCAACCGAAAGCTTTCGGCTAACGTCAACCGGACGTTTTAAAACATAGCAATGGTTGTGTTGTTGAGCTTTGTTCATTCGGGGAATGGGAACCGAAAATTTTCGGTTGGCTTCAACCGAACACACCTGATACTGCACAAACTGACTGAAAACCAGAAACTTTTCTGTTTATGTTTCAAATTTCAAATGCAGACTAATATTACTAACTCAAATTGGTATTGATTTAACAAAGTACATATCATATAGAAGTCATAACAATCATAAGTGGGAGATTTGATTGTATTAATGCAAATTGGAAAACAATTAAGCAACTAATCACTATCTCTACTTAAATCTACATAAGCCGGTGGTTGGACTTCAAGGACCAAGGCCTTCCACTTTTGCATACGACCCATAAATAGCAACTCTCAACCCTTTGCTACGGGTCTCCTATTAACATTCCATAGCGCATCTGGCGGGGGCATTGGACTTCCATTCTTCAAAAAAACCTTACAAAGACAAAAACAACATAGTGTTAACTAATTTTTCACCACAATAATTGAATCGTAAATAAAAGTCGATATACCTATACAAAGTGTTTATCCGTGAAGCATATGTTGAATTGACGGACACTTCTGAATGGGGCAATATGAAATGGGTAAATGGTGAAAGACCCGTTAATAGACCAACAAGTCAGTACCACCTGGTATTTGTTAACAATTAGATACTCTATATCTGGTACAATTATCCAATTGTCTTCACCATTGCATCGACAATTTCATCAGAAATGTGACTTTTCCCATACCACCATATACGCATAGGTAGAAGTCAATGTATTGCCTGATCTCCTCCAAACGATCTTCTCTCATAGAAAGCCAAGCATCTTCACCCCGTCCAAGTAATGCTGCAATACACCAAAATCCACAGTTCCCATCACCATCAACATTAACAATATTCCCAACATAAGGATGAATGATTGATGGCAAGCCCTTTATGTATTTATAATAAACTTCCGTTTGAGTAATAGTAGGAGCTGGTGTAAGAGTCTAATTTGGAGTAGGAGCTGGTGTAACAGTGGGAGTAGGAGCTGGTGTGGGTGTTTGCCTCTTAGGTAGAGGAGGAGTAGGTGTAGTAGTTGAACTATCAACTTGAGTTCTCTTTTTGCTTAGTGATGAAGTAGGTGCTAGACACTTTGACTTTGGTATAGGTGGAGTGCCAGTGGAACTCTTACTATGGTCAGGAGTAGGATGTTATCGAGACTGAGCAAAATATGAGGTATCTTCTTGGGAGTCAAAATTTTCATCCACGTGCTCCCAAAATGATTTTGCTCGCTTTGTAGAGAATGCCTAACTCGCTTTCTTGGGATTTTTAGGTGTTCCCTTTGTGATGATTTTTTCCTGAAGGGGGCACATGGAAGTAGTAACTGGGAAGGCCAACTCACATGCTTTTTCCTTTAACATAATTTTACCCGCATGATCAGATGCATCAAATCTTCGCTGTATAGCTTCAATTTCCATTATTAAATTTAACTCATCATTTGGCAAATCATTTTCATAAGGTACTTTGAAATTTAATCTTAGCCAGTGTTTATGAATTAGACGCAACAGTATAGGGGAACAGTCCATCATACATCTACAAAATAAGTATATTTTTTAGTGACAATTCATTTTACAAATTGAATAAAAGATATGAGAACAATTAGAATACATACCTATTGAGTTCACATGCACATGGTAGTCCATGTGTGGTTCTAATAATACAGCCACATAATGTTGGATCAATACTAATGGCTCCAGTCCGCTGCAACTCATTTGCAATATGATCTATAGTATTGGAAGAAACTACACCCCTAATTTCTTCAAGTGAGAAATTTTTGGCCTACTTAGAGTATGCTCAAAACTCATCTTCAGTTCATTAAACTGAATCCTAAGCATGGTACAAATTGAATCCCAAGACTTACACAAATCTCCCCTGCTATCACTCAATATTTTCTTTAACCGAGAGTGTGCAGACTCAACTCTGTTAGTGGTAGTGTTGCCAAGGTGCATATGCCGATTAATCCATGCATCAATAAACACTCTTTGTATGGGAATAACCATTGTTTGTTGACATAATCTATGAAACTGGGAAAGGTTGATGACATCAGATAGAAAAGTGTCAATTCCATATCATATGCATCAATAGATTTCGAATGGACAACTCTAAGAAATGCCTTCATCACATCTTCAACTACAGCCGTGTCTTTGATGATCAACCTAGCTTTGGCCCTCACATTCTTTTTAGGTTTAAATATCCGTTCGGCCCCTACAAATACACGCACAATCCAAATAGGCCCCTGTAAAAAAAAACTTTAAAATAACCCTTGCAAATATAAATTGTTTTCGGTTAAGCACCTCGGTTAGTTTTCCATCCAAAAAAAACTTTAAAATAATAATAAATGCCAGGTGTCATCATCTCATTGGATCATTATGCCACGTGTCACTGACATGCCACGTCAGCACCCCATGTCACCAGTGAAACATGGCACTGACATGTGCCACGTCAGCAACCAGTAGCTGGCTGCCACGTGGCACTAGTGTGGCAAAGAGGATTATAGTGTCTTACTAAAAAAAATAGCAATTTTGGCATAGAAGGGACTCGAACCCCAGACCTTCATATTACAAACCATCCCATTTACCACTGAACCAATACTTCACTTGTTTAATTATTCCAGTTCTTTTATATTTATATTAAATACACCCAGAAACATTCATCATCTTCAAATACCCAAAAACACACACGTTAAAAAACCCACAACCATTCATAATCTTCAAATCCACAAAACCGTTCAAACTCTTCAAACCCATAATTTTTCAATTTCGTTTAATTTTTTTTGATGATTCATGGTTGATATTGTTCTCCATTTTTACTGTTCATTTCAATCCCAAAAGTCCCCACTTGGATCTCAATCAGAAACGATACGGTTTTGGATCATTTCTAACTGAACTGTGATTGATTGCGTTTTGAAGAAGATGATGAATCCATGTTTTTCTGCCTCTTGTTTTGATTGCATTTCAGATCTGAGATGCATTTTTTTTACAGATTCATGGTTGCAGATTTTTTCGATTTGCTTCATGATTGATTCATCGTTGCAGATTTTCCGTTGAAAACAAATCTGAATTTTTGAGGTTTTTTTGTTGATTCATGGTTGAAGACACTATTATGTTCGTTTCTAACATGAAGATGAAGATCTACATCGTTCCAATTTTTTTTTAAAAAAATCTGTTTTGTAACAATATAAATGTAAAAGAACTGGTATATTGTAAACAAATGAAGCGTTGGTCCAGTGGTAATTCCCCTTATTTGTGACTAAGAGGTTGCGAGTTCAAGTCCCTCTCATGCCATTTTAAAAATTCATTTTAAGTGTATCAACACTGCCGTGTGGCAGCTATCTACTGGTTGCTGATGTGGCGTGTTTGTTAGCCACCTCATTTTTTTTTGGATGGAAAACTGACCGTGGGGCTTAACCGTAAACAATTTATATTTGCAAGGGTTATTTTAAATTTTTTTTTTACAAGGGCCTATTTGGATTGTGCGTGTATTTGCAAGGGCCGAACGAATATTTAAACCTTCTTTTTAATGTGAAATTGACACAACAAATTTGTAGATGATGGAAATACAGTTGATAGAGCATTCATCAGACATTCCTCGTTATCGGTAAGTATAACCTATGGCAATTCATCATGTCTCCTAAGTAAACCCTTTAATTTCTCACAATCCCATACATGGTTATCCAACCTATCAAAATTCACATAAGCAAATGCAACCGAAAAAGTCTTCTCGGTTGAGGTTACACCAACGATCTCAACCAACGGATACCTATACCGGTCGGTCTTATACGTGGAATCAATCAACAATACAATTGGGAATGTGTTGGCAAGCTCAATGGAATTTGGATGCGCCCAAAACATGTCTTTGACAAAATTAGTGCCCTCTGCAACTCGAGACCAGTAAACATATTTATCACACTCCAGCAACTTCATCAAATGGTGGAGCTCAGTCCTACCCTCACGCATAGTCCATCGTTGCCTTGAACGACAGTTGTATATTTGCTTTAGAGTGGTACAACTATCTTTGGGCTTCATTGTCTTGATTTCATTAAGTATGAGATTAGGCACAATATGATTCTTAGTCATTCTATCCACAACATCCTTCTCTTCCTCAGTTAATCTACCACTGTACGGATGACCTTCATCATAAGATATGACTGCATGGTTATGTGTTCCACACATAACCCTCAATATCCATCCTCCACGCTTCTTGATAACTTTACCTTTCAATCTTATTTGACAGCAACATTTCCTAGTGTTTGTTCCCTCAACTACACTAGTCCTATAATTTCCACCTTTTTCACAAACCAACGTGCAAAATTTTTTACCTGATCGCTTTCCGGTGTCGGATCTAGATATCACAATCACCATGTCAAGAGACTTGCCGACGCTACGTACCCATGTCAACAACTCTTCACGGTTTAGAAACAACTGAAAATGGAAAATTAAATGTCACTGTCTTGGTTAGGCAAATTAAACATAATGAAAAGAATGAATGTTTCGTACCTTATCCGTTGTGAGCTACTGTAATAAAAAAATTTCACACAGAAGCTACTAGAGTGAGCTACTGGAGTGTTACTGGAATACGACAATTCGGTTCCCCTAAACCGAACACATTCGGTTCCCCTTGGCCGAACGTGTTCGGTTCCCCATGACCGAATGACCAATTGACATAACACCCCCAAATGTGATTTTAAGGCGTTCGGTTGGCGCTAACCGAATCCTTTCGGTTGAGGTCAACCGAACTTCGCGCTATTTCAGGAAAAAAAACAAGCCAAAAACAGCAACTAAATGAGATTAAAACGAAAAATGTTTGGTAGGGTTTGTACCTTATGATGTTTGCCAATGTTGAGAAGATGATTAGAAGGGTAATGATGTTTGAATGGTAGATAGGGAGTGGAGTGGAGAGATGGGAGGTTTGGGGTGTTTGAGGACAGTGTGTAGGAGATGGAGGAGAAGAAGAGGGATGAAGGATTTGGTTGGAAATTTTTTGAGTTGTAAGGTTAATTTGGTAATTTCATAGGGTCAAGGGGTGTGTGGTGAGTAGGAGGAGGTGTGGGAAAAGTCAAACCCTAGATTCAAAGGGGCTTAAAAGCCCAAACAATAGAGCTACATAGGAACTAACAGAGGTGTAAAAAATTCTAAAACATCAGCATCAACAAAAGACCATCAGGAGGTGGCTAAAGCAAACAAATCATCGCCCAAGTTACAATCCATATTAGCAAGACTATTCGCTACTTGTTTGCTTCACGATAAACATGGGTGACACAAACACATCGAAAATAAGATAAATGTATGTTGATCTTCACTATCAAGCTACGACCAGTAACACTCCCTACACTCTTATCATTAAGACAACCACTATCACCTTAGAGTCCATTTGAAGCTCAATCTTATCGAAACTTTTACTAGCAACAAGTTTGACTCCCTCGAACGTGCCCCATATCTCTGCCAAGTAGGCATTATGGAAATACAAGTGTCTAGTGAAGCCACACAACCATCTACCATTAACGCCCCTAACAACCCCCCCATAAGCAGCGAGACCGTGCAATAACTTAATAAACCATCAGTTTTTATGGCAACCCAACTCCGAAGCGGAGGAGCCTACAAAATGTCTATCAACTGCATTTCTCTACCCCAATGAACCAAGCAAAGCTCTACTTAGATGATACTGCTTGGCAAACTTCAAAATAACACTAGCAAGCATATACGGTCTAACAAAGTTCTCATCATGTTCATGCATGTTCCTCCAAGTCCAAAGGTGATAACACATCGTCGCCCAAATAGTTCTCCCTCCAAGTCTTCAACTTTGCAATCAACAAGAAGGTTATTTCGAACCCAGTCCAAAGTGTCAACCCCATAAAATGTGGGCGCAAAACTACAGGGAGTAAATGACGCCAAAGTTGCATGGCTACAGGACAGTCACGTAAAACATGTAGGGTAGTTTCATCAAGGGACGGGGGCAGTTATGACACTTGAGATCTTCATTGCTCCACCTCCGACAATAAGACTTAGTAGCCAACTTTCCATGATAGAATTGTCAAGCAACGCATCGGCTAGAGCTTACGTTACTAAGCCAATGACTTAGTAACTATTACTAAATTTATTTGAGCTGTTGGATGCTCAATTTTTTAAATAAACTGCATCTAATGGTTATTGTTCAATAAGGGTATTATGGTACTCTCAAATATATAATATATTTATTAAATTTAATTAGAAAATAAACTAATTCCTATTTTTAGGGGATAGTTTTAATTCACACTTAAATGACTTTAATTATTATTCCTATTTTTTCTCCTTTTTCCTTTTTTTTTCTCCCTCCTTCATTTCTTCCTCCTTCCTTCCTCCCTCCTTCGTTTCGTTCATCCTACTTTCAGAATATCCTTCCGTTCCTATTACTAAATTTCTTTCATCCTGCATTTCTTGAACAATAACCATTAGTTGTTAATTCAGAATTTGTTTAAAACGTTGAAACGTTGAACCTGTTTCTATTTAATCAACTCACATGTTTGAAACAAGACATTGAAGCACGCTATTCGATTACGCCATCATGGCTCACGACTATGAACACATGTTTATATTATCTATATAGACAACTAACCATTGTTGTTCACTTTTGTGGTTATTAAACTCTATAACGACCTGTTGCCCATTAACCAAAGTTCTATAATTAGATGGTTAGAGCTCAAGTAACAAACACTATATAATTATGTGGTTAGTAAAATGACCAACTATAACGACTAATTTCTATTTTATATGAATAACCGAAGCTCAATAATTAGGTGGCTAGAGACAACTAATCGGAATTATTTGATCCCGTGGCTAGTAGTAAACTAGGCGAAGTTATGAAAAGACAAATATTGCAAAATGGGGGAGAACTAAAGTCAAAATGAAGCATTTTGGAGCCTCTACACGAGTTTGACACAGCTACACGACATTTCATATTAATTAAAAAGATGAATATACCAAAATTAATTAGCAGAACTCTAGGATCAATTGGTCACATGAGTGGCTTAACAAAAAAAAACCATAGAGAGAACACTGTTACTATTGTATCGACAAGTAGTAATAATAATAGTAGTCGAGTAGACTAACATGAAGCCAAAATAGTAAACTTATTTGCAGCAAACAGAAAATGATTTCCCTAAGTCCCCAATTGATTAATCTTCTCCCGAGTTCAAAGTTGTGGATCGCACCATGCTATATTTTGTTTTAGTTTTTATTATAAAATCCACAATTTTATGCTCTTTGATTCTATATTTTGTTTTAGTTTTTATTATAAAATCCATATTTCAAAATTTAATTGTCTAAATAACAAAAATTAACTGACTAACCAAAATTGTTTGATCCCGTGACTAGAGACAACTAACCAGAACTGTTTGATCCCGTGGCTAGTAATAAACTAGGTAAAGTTAAGTGATTTCGTGGTTAGACAATAGTAACCCATGTCCGTACTTATGTGATTTTTAGTAATTTAGTAACATGTATGACGGCTACATTATATTGTCACCTTTTTTAGTTACAAGTATAACGATCAATTTCCTATTTTATATGAATAACCGAATCCCTGTAATTTGGTGGCTAAAGCCATCCAAGCAAAATTCTTCAATTCTATGGATAGTAGTAAACTCACTGAAGTTATGTGACTTCGTGGTTAGAAAAACTACATAATGTCCGTACTTATGTGAATGATTTTGTTTTTGATCGGGTTCAAAGTTCTCAGACACCCATTTCACGAACTCCCCGGGAATCCTGGTCCATTTGCATATGAGCATAAGGGATCCAAACCCGGTTGACTGCAGCAATTCTTTTCGACATTCTTTAATTCCATTCAGCATTGTGTAAACCATCAGTGGTTTACATTTATGTCTGTACCTCAAAGGTTTTGCTTCCCTAGCTCTCCCAACCTCCTTTATCTTTCTTTTTTGCCATAATCACTGAAAATAAAAGGAGCCATAATAAGCAATTAAAACGGTAGTTGTGATGGTTTTAAGATACAAACATAAATGTTTAAAAATTGGAGAGGAAATGTACCGTTTTTGATAAATAGAAAGCAATAATAATCACAAAATTAGAGAACATTTATCAATTGCTTTCTAACCTAATGAAGAGCAATATCGGTTATTCTAAACAAAAACTAGGCAGTAACTTCACAATTTAGTTATGCACTTTATCCCTCTAATTTAATTATGTACTTTATCCATCTAACTTCACAATTTAGTTATGCACTTTATGAATAGCATTGGTTAGTAACTAAATTGTTAATCTAACCACATAATACGGTACTCTGGTTAATCAATCGCTAACCACAATATTGAACAACGTTGGTTAGGTGTCATTACCTATAAATTCAAAAAGCATAAAACCAGAAAACCCCTATCCAAGAATCTTTTATCAGTTACATACAATATTTGAAGCACAAAAACTCGTGAAGCACAAAAACTAGCCTTTTGCTATTAAGAGATGGATCTCTTAAAAATGAAAAAGGTTAGTAAAAAATGAAAAAACTCGTGAAGCACAAAAACTAACCTTTTTTCATTTTTTAGAGATACATGTTTTACTACTATAGTTCAATAATTTGCTATTAAGATCAAGCTTGAGGACAGGTATATCATAAATTTCTCTTATCTCAATCGGGATATTATAATTATGCACCATGACTACTAAAAACAGTGGAGAAATTAATGTTATATTCCACCATCATTGATTCATATGTAGCAGCAAATTTTTCTGAATTTTTACTAAGAAAGAGATGATGTTACCAACATAGATGAATGTAGAATTCGTGCCTTTATTTAGTAGTTTGTGAACAACGACAATTTTATGAAACTATGAAACTATCAATTCAAATCAATTTGAAAAACTATCAATTCAAATATGAAACTATGAAACTATCAATTCAAATCAATTAGATAGACTTGGAAAATCACGTAATTAGATACTAACAGCAAATCACGTAATTAGATAGACTTGGAAAATATGAAACTATCAATTCAAATCAATTTAAAAAACTAAATTAATCAACGACAAAAAAGATAGTAAAAACCAAGCAAGACACGCTGATGTTAATCTAACCACATGAATGCGGTACTCTGGTTAACCAATCACTAACCACAATATTGAACAACGATGGTTAGGTTCCGTTACCTACAAACTCGAAAAGCATAAAACCAGAAAACACCTATCCAACAATCTTTTTATCAGTTACATACAATATTTGAAGCACAAAAACTAACCTTTTTCAGATTGCAAAGTGGTTAGAAACGATGGTTTAGTGTCCGAACTCGTTTCGATTCCTGGTTGCGTTGTCGAACTCATTTTTCGGCGTTTTGGGTGGAAGATGGAAAACAAAAACGCAACTGAAATAGAAACCTGCGTTTTTCAGAAACCGGCGTTCTGGTTACGTTCTGGTTCAGCGTTTTTCAGAGAACCTGCGTTTCTTCGTTTTTGCGTTTCAGTGAGTGTGGTTTCTGCGTTTCTTGATTTTTAGTTTCTCTCTCTTTTCAGTTTTTAATTTTAAATGCTAATAATTAATAATTAATAATTAATGCCTATAATTATAGAAGGAAAATAGGGATTTGCTCACCAGTTTTTTTTTTCTAATTACTATGATGGATCTTACCTTTTTGTCCTTTAGTAATAGTTACTAAACATAATGTTTAGTAACATAAACTAGACTCCAAAGCATCATATTCTCTCTAGAATCTTTAACCTCCAAATAATTCTCTAAAGCTCGTCCTGCAAATAAAGCTCGTCCTGCAAATCCAGATTCATGTTGCTCAAAAAATTGTAGGAAAGGGCTACAGTGAATTGGCTCGAGTTGTTACTAGATCAGTACATCGCATTAGTTTCATCATTTCTAATAGGAACGGGATGAGCAATAATACTATTGATGATACGATCTGGTAGACAACCACACACACCAAATTCCTGCACCAATCACCATCCAGAGTGACTAAATCACTGACCTTCTAGTCAAGCATATAGGATGGAATATGAAGAGCAAAATCACACAAACAGGTTTGGCCATCTACCCACTTTTCCAACCAAAAATTAACATGAACATTGACTCCAACACACCAAGCCTCCACACTGTTGATAGTTCCCCCACAATCGTGCAATGCCTTCCAAATATAAGAGTCTGAACTCTTACTTGTAACTCACCATGCACCAAACTACCTCTACCATATTTTCCTTCTAAAACTTTGCACAAAGCTTGTTATTAGCAGTTTTGATGTTCCATGATTTATTCATTAACACAAATCCTTTATTCCAAGTCCTCCACAATCCTTGGGAAGAGTTAGAGTGTCCCGTTTGATGACATGAAGGCAGATTTTCTCATCAATATCTCCCCAAATGAAACTACAGTGAAGATGTTGGATCTCTTTCAAGCAACTCTTTGGAATAGGAGTTGACATCATTTTGTATACTGGGATAGCTTAAGTAAATGATTTAGATAAGGTTATAGCTTGAGTAAATGATTTAGATAAGGTTACACGCCCTGCAAAGGACAAATGGTTGGGCTTCCGACCTAAAAGCATGTCTTTCACTTTGTCGAGGTAGTTGAAATAGTTACTATAAAATAATATTGAATTAATATGAAGCTATTTTGGATAAAGTGCTGAAGTTAATTAAAACTAGCCTTTTTTTTTCCATGTGATGCAACGGAAAAAGCTTCATATAATACATAAAAATTGTAGCATTTTATAAGTAAAGATAAATTTAACGAGATTTTGGTGAAGTGTGTGATAATTATAGTTAAAGACATTGAAATTGAACATCCATAGACAGTAGCGGACCCATGTGTTATTAAGGGGGTTCAAAACCTCCTGAAAAAATTCTAATGCTATTTGTATTCCTATATGATTTTTTTGAACCCTCTGAAATTTCAAATTTGTACTATTATTTATAATTTTGCATTCAATTGCATCTAAGACACAATCTTGAATCCCCTGATCCCGAGTCTTGGATCCGCCACTATCCATAGATAATAAGAAGTAAAGATCTAAAGAATTTTGATAACATAATTCACGTACATCAAATGTAAATATAAAAAAACATAACTCATAATTAGAAATAAAGTACGACAACACAATTAGAAATTGAAAAACGTGGGGATCATGCAGCAATACAAGTTGAAGGAATGCAGTCCTTAAATTATTTTTAATGAAGCATCTTTAAATTATTTTAATAAAAGTCCAAAAATATGTGGTATTAGAAAATATAAGATAAGAAGTATAAAAAGAAATTAATTCTTTAAACTAGTTATTGAGTAACAAACTTTGAGTATTTGAACAGTAATTTTTTTCAGAACACTAAAGTGCCCCTAAAATACCCTGTTTAACATCGCACTTTACATATGTTGTCACTGATTTTTTTCACCACACCGGTTATTGATGAATAAACTTTACATATTTTAACAGTTAAATTTTTTTCTGAACGTTAAGGTAACCCAAAACACGTTGCCTAGCATCACAGTTTAAGCATTTTGCCATGACAACACTCGTTTAACTTATGGAAATTATTTATTTTGATAGAGAACACTCGTTTAACTTATGGAAATTATTCATAAAAACAGCCAACACAATACAAACCCCCATTTCTTGTGTTTCCAGTACCTTTAAGAGATTGTAGTGGGTTCGAGGATCAAACTATCTATTCTACTGGAGATCGCACGTTGGGGATATCAAAGAAGAGGAGTTGATCGAGCACAATGGAGGAGAAGCCACAGTCAGAGGCTCTGCTAGGGTTTTGTGCTTTGGCCGGCGGCTGACGCAATGTGCAGCCTGTGCAAGGACTAGATGAGGCCAAGTTCCGTCTCTTGGTTGTTCTCCGCAAAGATGCTCAGCACTGGCAGCAGATGCACAACTCACTCCCTTGCACGACAACGCATTGTTTCCTGAAATAGCCATTGCACTGTTGCAGGCGGACTTGTCGCTTTCTTTCACTGCAGCGCCTGCACTGATCAATGGGGAAAAGCAGAAACAGCCTTTGCGTCCCGTCCCATCATCTCCTATTGTCAGGTATGACGTCCCTTCTGGTTCTGCGCCTGGGCCATCTATTTTGTGCAGGGCAGTTGTCACATCCCATCATCTCCTATTGGGGACCCAAAACTCTTATTACTATTGCTAGTTTCTTCAAAACAAAGTAAGATAAGTTGTTCTTGTATTAGACACAAGGATAAATCTTTTTGAATAAAATATGATATGATGAAAAGACAAAAAAACTGACGAACGCCAGTTTCGACTTATTTAGTTTTCTTTTCATTCTAGATATATTAGAAGAATAGAACACATTACTAAATCTAATAAGTGCAAGTCAAGACGTAAAGGGCTTTCTAAGGTAACTGATGGCGACCGCAAGAGCATTAAGAAATGTTATGGACACAAAGAGCATGAAGATTCAAGACATGGCACTTGGACCAATTAAAAGATGAAGAGCAAAGAAGATTAAAGAACAAGAACAATTGGAACCTCAAATGATTAATTTGCTTAATGATAGCAAATAATCTAAAATTGTTCATTGTCTTTTAAATAGCTTTATAATTAAGATTTCGTATGAATTTTATAATTGGAATAAGCCAAACATTTTTAGGCGCGTTATTTCTCATTCTTAGATGCCTAATTGTGTAAGGCCTAGTTTGGGCTTGAATTTGGGCTTTTAGGTTTATGTTTGTCACTTTAGTGAGTCCACAATCTATTTCCTATAAATAGATGTGGTTTTGTAAGTTGAAAGAACTTTTTGACGAAATAGAATTGTGAGAATAGAGAGTGTTTCTCTAGGGTTCTTCTTAGAACCAAATTTGAGTCTTATCAAGAGCCTCTTACTCTTGTGGTGATTCTACCTTGATCTTATCATCCTCTTGGATGTGGTGATTTCTTCATCTTCTTGCCTAATCCGTTTGTATGTTTTTTTTTCCCTTTCTCTTTTTATCCTATTTGTTATCTTTGATTCAAGAAATCACTTGGTTAAATCCTTAATCAATCATAGAATCAATTAGATTCTCATCAAGTGGTATTCAGAGCTATTATCAAGTGTTATTTTGTTATTGAATCAAGAAAAAAAATAAAAAATTGTTGCTGTTCCTGAGCGCTAATATTTTTTTTTACGTTGCTGTCGTTTGTGTTTCGTTGCCGTTTTGAGCTTTTTTCCTGTGTTAAATTGTTTATGATATGACAGCACCGTTTCAATTCACAGCATAACTTATTTTTTCCGTTATTTGCGATTCGTATAAGTTGGTGTGGTGAGATTTGCTGGAACCATATCTATCTAATTGATATTTGGAGAAGCTTGTTATTATGTATTGGCCAATATCAATTTGGGTCTAGATTTGTATTGCACTTTTTTTTCTAGCTCCCACGTGTCATTCTTGTGTTTCAATATATTCTTCTATGTTCAATTTGCTACTCACAGCCTGTTCGTCGTTCTTGCTTTTCTTGCTTGAGTCTTGTGCATTCGAAGTTCATTTGGTAATTTAAGGCTTGTTGGAAGGTACTAATTTCATTAGCTGGAAATTGACATTCTTTTTCACTTGCAATTGTTTGACCTAAAATTTAAATTGCAAACTTGACTTTGATGTTATTTCTTCCATACATGTTCGATTCTGGAAATTCAAAAGCCTAAATTGACTAGGAAAAGAAAAGAAAAGAATTCAGATATTCAAAAAAAAACTAAAAAGATAACTGCTGAAAAAAAAAGTGATTCTACACATAAGCACTTATAAAAAAACATATACAAAAAAAAGAAGTCCAAAATTGTTCAATTTGATACATCAATCATTTTTTGCATCTTTGTTGCTTCTATTAAACATTGCAAGTTGATTTTAGTATCTTACCTTCCAAATATTTTAACCACTTAGTCATTTAGTTGTATTCCTTTCTTAGTCGTCTCCTTGTTTATCTATTTGAGTGTGTCGTCCTTTGCTTTTCTTTCTGTTGTGTCTTTTAAATTTCTTAGTTTTGTCTTAGAAGTTTCTCTGGTCTTTGTTGGCCTCTTGAATGATAACTTTAATGTGTGTTTTGTCACAATTGTGTAGAGGTTTTCCACAAACTTGATTGAGACTTGTTTGGTTTGTTTTAAGAACTTGAAGAGTTGCATTAGAGAGTGGAAAAAGGCTAGAGAGAACATTATAGAAAAAGCCATAATTGAGTGATATACACGAGTGACACATTTCTTGAGTGTAAATCCTTAGCGAGTGTTGAGGACTATTGTTCTTTCTTGTTACTTTGTTTGATCATTTGGTACTTGTTATCTTGTCATTAGAATGATGAGTAGAGGGTTGGACTATAATAGAGAATGTGTTGCAAAAATTCTTAAGAAGTATAAGGTTGGAGATTTGCTCTGGAAGATGCATGAGAGGTATGAAGGGAATGTGACAGAAAAAGATAGAAAGTATAAAAAAGAAAGGAGTTATGAGAGGAGAGATAGAGAAAAAGAGAGAAAATATGGAGATTATTTGAGAGAAAATGAGATGAAAGAAAAAGTGCGTTCCAAACTTTCATGAGAAGAGTGACCCCGAAGCGTATCTTGATTGGGAGCTTAAGGTAGAACAAGTTTTCTCTTGTTGTGATGTTAGTGAAGAACAAATGTTGAAGCTTGTTGTGTTGGAGTTTAGAAGTTATGCACTTACTTGGTGGGATCAAGAAAAAAAGCTTAGGAAGAAATGTGAACTTGAGCCGATTGAAAAATGGAAAGATTTGAAGGCCATGATGAGGAGGAGACATGTTCCTTCTCATACCCAAAAGGAGTTGCGTGACAAATTGCATAGGCTTATTCAAGGAAGTAAAAGTGTTAGTGAGTACTTTGAGAAGTTAGAGATGGCTATGACTAGAGCTAACGTGGAGGAGAATTTGGAGAATATCATGGATAGGTTTCTTGATGGTCTAAATGAAGATATAATGAAGCAAGTTGAGCGTCACCATTTTGTAACAATTGAAGATCTTGTTCACCAAGCCATTAAGGGGGAAAGACAATTGCAAATAAAAAAGGCCTATAAGAAATCCCCTTCAAATTACTACTCTTCAAGTTGGAAGAACAATTCCAAGAAGGAGGGGTCTCCACCCAAAAGACCTGATGTTGCAACCTCCAAGGGTAAAGGTACAATTTCTAACTCTTCTTCTTTAAACCCTAAGTTAAAGAACATGAAATGTGTAACACCCCGATTTTCAAAGGTCACAAGTGAAGTTTTACCCTGCATTTTTTTTTTGAAAACACATGGATCACTGCTTTCGGTTCCACCAAATTATACAAAATAGTTTTCTTTCAAAATCCTTTCCAACATTGCAAATTAGAGTAACTGCAGCATTAAGGACATAATGTATTAGCTACATAAAGGGTACTGATCCCCACTTAAATATATACATTACATGAACATCCCTCGCTATAATACAAGTACTACCAAGATGCAAAATACATGAACCTAAGCTGATCATTAGACTCTACATTGACAAAACACTAATGCACACGCCCATAGGCAACACATGCACTCGGAACAGTCTCTTACTCCTCATCACTGACCAAGCACTCCCTCATCAGCTGGTGGTGGCGATCAACCAAAAATAACAAGGGTCACCAACCAAAAAAAAGATGCATATGTATACAAAACAAATTCACATATGCATATAAATAAACAAAACACAATTAATCATTTAGTAATTCAGTATCACAATACATCACACAACTCCATACACCCTAATGCAATGACTACATGCCTGTGCAAATGATTTCGGAATATCACCTCCCCCGTAGGGGTTTGTGAGGTCCAATAAAGAACAACACCACCATTTGTGAGGTCCATTAAAGAACAACACCACCATTTGTGAGGTCCATTAAAGAACAACACCGCCTATGTATGCATGATTATTCAACAACACCTCATGCATAATTTCACCACACCAAATATTATTCAACCAACCATCACATGGATCAATAATAATGAATTAATACCAACACCAAATCACCTATATATCAAGTATACAACACCAAGGAATAATAACATGACAACTTCACCATATGACATATACATCAAGTCCACAACACCAACCACATAATTCCACAATATTTACAATCAATTATATAAATACTTTTAAAGAGTAGGAAGGTGCCCTTACCAGACATCAATAATCTACGAGTCCACGAACCGTCAATACGAGCTAGTTCGCCACTGTCCTTACTAAGCTCCTACTCAAGTCCATCGGTCCTAAACAACACCCACCAAACTTAGAGCAGTCCTAGTTCACCCAAAATGACTCCCTAGTTTATGGTTTAATTTTAAATCCTAGGTTACTCATCTTCAAGAATCCTTTTAACAAGTATACAAAATGTACTTCCAGACTCAACAGTTTAACCACAAGTTGCCACAGACAAAGTAATGAAATATACAACTACTTTTCCCACTATTAATTGGTGTGCACAACTCTTGATTCCTTTTCAAGAGACAAAGAAATTATAATTAACACATAAAATCTATAGTAGAACTCAAAATACAAGATAAGTCACTTTCCATAGACTTCTTTCCCAAAACAAATTCTTAAATCTGATACAAACCACACTTCAACATATAAAAACTTGAGAGTATCCTTTGTTTTTCTATTTTTTTTTAAGAAGCCAAATATTAATTTTCAATCCTCATCAAATCATGTCTTTCTAGAATTTCAGCATAACTTACAGTTAGAAAACTTTGCCATAACCCATTAACTCATTGTTTTCTAATTCTCCGCAACAACAAATCATCTCTCTTTTTCAAATAAGACCTACTAGAAAGATCATTTCCATCCTACCTCCAAAACAACATTAGATAAGCTCTTCCTTTTTTTAAACTTCTAAGTCAAAACTTTTTTTTCTCCCTTCAATCTCCATGCACAACAACAATTTAAGCATCACCAAAAGTACTACTTTAAGACAAATTTCTCAATAAAACAAAACCCCCACCCTACGCTCACCAAGTTCACTTAGAATCCTCCTAAAACAATGGGTTTTACTTCATTTCTTAAATACAACCTTTTCATTATACAAATTTGAAAGTATAAGGTTGGATCACAAAGAAAAATCAACACCCGACACCCATACCATTTTAGCTCTCAGCCATGATAAGAAAAGGGAAGGAAAATGAGAAACTTACAATACAAAGCTACCAAAAGCTTGCCCTAGGCACCACCAACAACTTTCCTCTTGAAGCTTTCCTCAAAATCCCACTCTATCTTCCCTAATTTTCAACTTCTTTCTCTAGGTTTCTAAGAACCAACACTCCAAGGTTTTAAGAATGGAGGATAAAGAGTTTTAAAAGAAAATTTTATTGTATCACAAGTGAGAGAGAGACCGACGGCTGGTAAGTTAAGGGAATGAGATATTTTCTCACTTAGTTGTTTTTTTTATTATCCTTCAACATAATCAACATCTAATATATTTTATTCTTACTCCATTTATTTATTTTAGTTTAATCTAATAAAGTAACTATATCACAAAAGTGTAATCATGACAAAGCCACAAAAGTCATGACAACCTTACATCAAAATAAGTACTTGTCATTTAACAGTGTAAAATTATACGACTACCTATTAGTAAAAATTAAACCGACAGTTTCACGCAATAATGACTTTTTTACATGCCGAGTAGTTATATTAATATTTGAATCAACAATAATATTTTTCCACCTTAAAAAAACATTATTTTCACTTCTCTGAGTCCTAACCCACTCAGAGAGACCCCAGATTAATTTTTGTTGAATTCAGAGTTCGTTTGAAAATTACACAGCGGGTAAAGTTTACCCGACTTTCCAGAAATCGGTAAAATTTTCTTTTCTAAAATTTTCAACAAAAATTTCTCAACACTTAATAACATCATTTTAACCACAACAACATCAACAGTTTTATTTCTTTTCAAAACAAATAAAAAAAAACAGGTCAACTATAGAAAATTCTATAAAAGACGAAAGTATGGTCGGTAAAAATACTATACTACCTGGGTCTTACATTACTACCCAACAAAAAGAAGTTTCGTCCTCGAAACTTAAGGGAAGACTAACAACGAACTCTTTCGATACTAGGTGCTTGTTGCCCACCACCTACTCTTTCGACTCATCCTTAACTGCACAACACATCTCTTTCCACTGGATCCACGGAAGTGGTGGCCTTCTAAAACTTTACATAGGGTACTCCACAAGTCTTATACACTACAAACATTAGTAAAATTTTCCATTCCATCCAACATGGTTGTGTCTAATATTAACAAGAGATTGGGGATGATCAGTTCCTCAATTTGTCAATAGAAAGATGATAACCATGATGGTAGGGTAGACCAATTTACATTAACTGTAATAGTGCTCCCTACAACTTGCAGTCAAGATTATCCTAGGGCACACAGGAAAAGACCCCTAAGCTTCCCTCAATGCTCCTATCCCTTTGATCTTGTCATCGAAAATTATCTACACTTGCTGGAAAACTCCAACATCCCTAGTAACTTTCCACTTACCCATCATAAAAGCGCTACAGTCACTCCCAAAATCTCTTGTGGGCTTTCCAACATAGGATGGATCCTTACATCTAAGTCGGTCATTGTTCCTTGAATATACTCCATTTGCAAGTCAAACTTATCACGTGGGACATCGTCTTCTACAGATAGTAAGCCCACTGTCTTAATGCCAAGTGAATCCATGTTTTCCCGATTTAAATAATTCTTTCCCTTATTCTTGGTTTAATTCCGCAATAAAATTGTTTCCATTACTATTCTAGCATTCGTTCTAATATGTCAAAACTCCAATCTAGTCATCGAGGCTCTACATGTAGGTTTCGTAATATCAATGAAAGTCAACCTAAAATTAGTGCAAATGTTAAAATCAAAAACCTCTAGTTCAAACTTCACCGGTCAACTCGCTTCCTACTTCTAAGCAAATCCAAAACAAAATTTCCATATCTATTGCCCAATTCCATCCTAGTATCCTCCAACTCTTTTGCATTCCTTGTCAGTCGCATGATAATTTATCATTTCCTTTTGATGGATCTGACACCTTATGGCTTAGACTCACTTCATCACTTGTTCCTTGAGAATAAATTCACTTAAAATTATATTTCAATGCTCTTCTTACCACCTTGTTCACACTAACGATAAAACCTATTTTTGTGAACTACTTCGTTGATGAAGCAACCTTTGCAGGTCCTTCAATTAAATTCTCTTTGACGATCCGGTAAATCCATAACTTCAAAATAATTCGTAACAGCCTAGGGTTGGTTGCCAAAAACATGGTCTCAACTTTGTTCTAAAAAAATTTCTTAATTTGATATGTCGTATCGCAACTATCCCCTTTCTTAAATGGTCTAAGCTACCTTTTGATTCTCCATCGGAACTTATTTGATTAAAAATCATCGGCATAAAGGTTGGCCATCTCACAGTCACTAGTCATCCTTAATTATTTCCTTGAAACAATTCAAAACACTCACCTTCTCTAGGTGTCTACCAACTTTAGTAACCAGTTAAAGCCTATACTCCTATAACTCCAAGTCTCCTTATACTCTAAGCTTCCAATATCACTTACTGAAATCATATTTCTCATATCCCAATTATTAACTTCTTATGTTCACACAAAGTCCCTTTAAGTTCACAGTTATCCCCATCATATTCTACCTTATAATTTCGTTTTAAATAAGCACCTATGCTTACCACCTCGAGAACTAAGCAGAGATCACAACTTATCAGCGTAATACTTAGTCTCAGACCTGAAATCATCACGAGATGATTTCTTAATAATCTAATTCCCAGACTTATTGTAGCTTGATCATTCAACACTATCCTTCATGGTAACGAGTATTCATCTAAACAAACCTATATATAAGTCTAGGTTCGCCCACACCCCGGATGAAAGTTCTGCCTGGCCCACAATTCCACAGTGACCGCATCTCATCAACATTCACAAAACTTTGTCCAGCCTGCTCCTAAGACATATCCGAATGAACTCCGAAAACTTTCCTTGGATGCTTACCAATTAAATCTTTACTTGTAATCCTTCATTAGCCTGATGTTCATTCATCCGGCCAATCTCAGCATCTTTGAGTGACCATCAAACTAGCTTTCACATACTTGGTTTTAACAGTTCTTCCTATTAAAGTGCTACAGGGAACATTGTTTCGATTAAGAAACAATCAAATATTTAAGCACATCATGCTTTAAGTAAGGCAAAATAACACAAAGCAAATAAGGACTCCGATTAGTTACTCCCGTTAAACCCGACTCATGATCAGCTTAGGAAACCTAACTCACAGCCCCAAAGAATCTATAGCCGAGCTCTGATACCACAATGTAACACCCCGATTTTCAAAGGTCACAAGTGAAGTTTTACCCTGCATTTTTTTTTTTGAAAACACATGGATCACCGCTTTCGGTTCCAGCAAATTATACAAAATAGTTTTCTTTCAAAATCCTTTCCAACATTGCAAATTAGAGTAACTGCAGCATTAAGGACATAATGTATTAGCTACATAAAGGGTACTGATCCCCACTTAAATATATACATTACATGAACATCCCTCGCTATAATACAAGTACTACCAAGATGCAAAATACATGAACCTAAGCTGATCATTAGACTCTACATTGACAAAACACTAATGCACACGCCCATAGGCAACACATGCACTCGGAACAGTCTCTTACTCCTCATCACTGACCAAGCACTCCCTCATCAGCTGGTGGTGGCGATCAACCAAAAATAACAACAACAAGGGTCACCAACCAAAAAAAAGATGCATATGTATACAAAACAAATTCACATATGCATATAAATAAACAAAACACAATTAATCATTTAGTAATTCAGTATCACAATACATCACACAACTCCATACACCCTAATGCAATGACTACATGCCTGTGCAAATGATTTCGGAATATCACCTCCCCCGTAGGGGTTTGTGAGGTCCAATAAAGAACAACACCATTTGTGAGGTCCATTAAAGAACAACACCACCATTTGTGAGGTCCATTAAAGAACAACACCGCCTATGTATGCATGATTATTCAACAACACCTCATGCATAATTTCACCACACCAAATATTATTCAACCAACCATCACATGGATCAATAATAATGAATTAATACCAACACCAAATCACCTATATATCAAGTATACAACACCAAGGAATAATAACATGACAACTTCACCATATGACATATACATCAAGTCCACAACACCAACCACATAATTCCACAATATTTACAATCAATTATATAAATACTTTTAAAGAGTAGGAAGGTGCCCTTACCAGACATCAATAATCTACGAGTCCACGAACCGTCAATACGAGCTAGTTCGCCACTGTCCTTACTAAGCTCCTACTCAAGTCCATCGGTCCTAAACAACACCCACCAAACTTAGAGCAGTCCTAGTTCACCCAAAATGACTCCCTAGTTTATGGTTTAATTTTAAATCCTAGGTTACTCATCTTCAAGAATCCTTTTAACAAGTATACAAAATGTACTTCCAGACTCAACAGTTTAACCACAAGTTGCCACAGACAAAGTAATGAAATATACAACTACTTTTCCCACTATTAATTGGTGTGCACAACTCTTGATTCCTTTTCAAGAGACAAAGAAATTATAATTAACACATAAAATCTATAGTAGAACTCAAAATACAAGATAAGTCACTTTCCATAGACTTCTTTCCCAAAACAAATTCTTAAATCTGATACAAACCACACTTCAACATATAAAAACTTGAGAGTATCCTTTGTTTTTCTATTTTTTTTTAAGAAGCCAAATATTAATTTTCAATCCTCATCAAATCATGTCTTTCTAGAATTTCAGCATAACTTACAGTTAGAAAACTTTGCCATAACCCATTAACTCATTGTTTTCTAATTCTCCGCAACAACAAATCATCTCTCTTTTTCAAATAAGACCTACTAGAAAGATCATTTCCATCCTTCCTCCAAAACAACATTAGATAAGCTCTTCCTTTTTTTAAACTTCTAAGTCAAAACTTTTTTTTCTCCCTTCAATCTCCATGCACAACAACAATTTAAGCATCACCAAAAGTACTACTTTAAGACAAATTTCTCAATAAAACAAAACCCCCACCCTACGCTCACCAAGTTCACTTAGAATCCTCCTAAAACAATGGGTTTTACTTCATTTCTTAAATACAACCTTTTCATTATACAAATTTGAAAGTATAAGGTTGGATCACAAAGAAAAATCAACACCCGACACCCATACCATTTTAGCTCTCAGCCATGATAAGAAAAGGGAAGGAAAATGAGAAACTTACAATACAAAGCTACCAAAAGCTTGCCCTAGGCACCACCAACAACTTTCCTCTTGAAGCTTTCCTCAAAATCCCACTCTATCTTCCCTAATTTTCAACTTCTTTCTCTAGGTTTCTAAGAACCAACACTCCAAGGTTTTAAGAATGGAGGATAAAGAGTTTTAAAAGAAAATTTTATTGTATCACAAGTGAGAGAGAGACCGACGGCTGGTAAGTTAAGGGAATGAGATATTTTCTCACTTAGTTGTTTTTTTTATTATCCTTCAACATAATCAACATCTAATATATTTTATTCTTACTCCATTTATTTATTTTAGTTTAATCTAATAAAGTAACTATATCACAAAAGTGTAATCATGACAAAGCCACAAAAGTCATGACAACCTTACATCAAAATAAGTACTTGTCATTTAACAGTGTAAAATTATACGACTACCTATTAGTAAAAATTAAACCGACAGTTTCACGCAATAATGACTTTTTTACATGCCGAGTAGTTATATTAATATTTGAATCAACAATAATATTTTTCCACCTTAAAAAAACATTATTTTCACTTCTGAGTCCTAACCCACTTAGAGAGACCCCGGATTAATTTTTGTTGAATTCAGAGTTCGTTTGAAAAATACACAGCGGGTAAAGTTTACCCGACTTTCCAGAAATCGGTAAAAATTTCTTTCCTAAAATTTTCAACAAAAATTTCTCAACACTTAATAACATCATTTTAACCACAACAACATCAAACAGTTTTATTTCTTTTCAAAACAAATAAAAAAAAAACAGGTCAACTATAGAAAATTCTATAAAAGACGAAAGTAAGGTCGGTAAAAATACTATACTACCTGGGTCTTACAAAATGTTTTAAATGTTTGGAGTATGGGCACATTGCATTAAATTGTCCAACTAAGAGACTTTTGGGCTTAAGGAAAAATGGTTGTGTTAGTTCACATGAGAGTGAATGTAAGGAAAAGTCTCAAAAGGGAGATTTGCTCATGGTTAGTAAGTTTGTTGAAGCCTATGAGCAAAATGAGAATGATTCACAAAGAACTAATATTTTCCAAACTAGGTGTCTTATTCTAGGAAATATATGTTCTTTGATAGTTGATGGAGGTAGTTGTGCAAATGTTGCTAGCACTAGGTTAGTGTCAAAGCTTAATCTTGAAACTACTCCACACCCTAGTCCATATAAAGT